>PVKU01000273.1:417584-584824 GCA_004027475.1 Anoura caudifer | reverse complement strand
GGTTTCACCAGAGAGCAGGACCTGCAGCTCCATGAGGGAAAATCACCATGTGGCTTTAGCAGAGAATTGCCACTAGGCTTTGCCCGAGTGGAGACCCTCTCGCAGCTTTGCCAGAGGGAGAGATTCCACGTGGTTTCACCAGAGTGCAGACCCCTGCAGCTTTGGTGAAGAGGGAGAGCCACGAGGCTTTGCCACAGTGGGGACCCTTCCCCACAGCTTTGGTAGAGGAGGAACCACGCAGCTTTGGGGTGCTCCCTTCGGCTGCATGGCCTGGGAGCAAGAGAGACTGCCTGGAAGAAGGGTGAAAGAACTCTTGCCAATAGGCCTTGAGAAGGTGCCACATGGTTTCAGATTAACCAGAGATCCTGTCTGGAAGACGACACAGCTGACGGTGTCAAGAGCCTGGATCCCGGACGTGTGCTTCTCTTCCTTGCAATTACAGTACCCTGACTTAGGGCAGAGGGAGATAGGAAGCACTGTGGGTGTCTGGGTATCCTAAAGGACTTTGATATATTAATGGAGAAGTTAAGTTGCTACTTTAACTCTGTATAACATTAATAAACATTTCCTTTCCTTTTCACAAATCTCTGGTTTTGAGAGACATCTTTCCATAAGGCAGCGGACAATAACGAACCTTTTCTGTTGCTCGGTAACAGTTTTGGGGGCTCGTCCGGGATCTTAATTGCTCGTGGAAGACTGACCCCTCAGGTTCGAGAAAGTGAGACTTTGGAAGTGTTTTGCCAGTCTCGAGAACCTTCTGTTTGCTCTGTAACAATGGTATATATGAGCATCTGCTCTTAGGGGGCATGCTCTAAGGTTGAAGTGAGCCTGAATGGTAGGCGGATAGGACCACTGTTTCCCAAACATCAGAATTACCCAAAGGACATCTAGAAAATGAAGGTCTGTTGGCCTCTCCCTTGGTACTCTGATTGCCAACAGGTCAGATGGAGCTCAAAACCTGGAGTTTTCTTAGGAGTATCCAGGTCTATCAGTTTTCTCGGGCTGCCGTAAGAAAGTACCACACACTGGGTAGTGTAAACATCAGAAATATATTGTCTCTCGGTTCTGGAGACCAGGCCAAGATCAAGATTGTGGCAGGATTGGTTTCTTCTGAGGGTTTGACAGAGGATCTGTTCTGTGCCTCTCTCCCAGCTTTCAGGGGTTTGCTGGCAATGCTGGGCATTCCTCTGCTCGTAGATGCAGCACCCAACCTCTGTCCCCATCTTTACGAGGCGTTCTCCCCGTGTGCATGTCTGCCTCTGAGTCCAAATCTCCCCTTTTTATAAGTTATACTGGATTGGGCCCATCCAAATGATGCTAAGAGTCAGCAAAAAGCCTATTTCCAAACAGGGTCTCATTCACAGGTGCTGGGGTTAGGACTTCAACATTTTTTGGAGAACACAAGTCAACCCACAACTTCAGGTCCTTGTCACGTGCTGCCAGAATTAAGAACCAGTGTTGCAGTGCAGAGCTTTTCAAACAGAGTGTGCACGCAGCCCCCTGGGAATCACGTGTAACCATGGATTCTGATTCTGGAGGGCCAGAGACTGCTCTTCGAACAGGAGATGCTGATGTTGAAACAGCACTTTGAGTACAGAGTCTTCCAAGACAAGATTCACACGAAATCCCAAGATGACTTACCAAGCAGATTGAAGCTTTTTGCCCAGTTTCTCTAGTGGAAAGGGCTGCTTCAGTCTTTTTGTTTTTTGTTTTTTGTTTTTTTAATCTCTAAGTACTCACTTAGAGTGCAGGGGAAAAAACTGCTGGTAGAACTATGGGTCCTTCATGTGCATCCTGGAGGGAGCAGCCTGGGGTGGGAAAAAAGGATCAGGCTCCCAAACTCCGGAAAAAAGCTTCTTTTATTTCTATTCTACCCACCACCCACCACCCCGCCTTCTCTCTGTTTAATCTTACATATTCAGAATTATTTTGCTGTTCTTGTTCTGTCTGTCCCTGCCACCTGCCTCCCTTCCCCACTCCCCCACCCCAAAACCACCATCGATTAGCCCTGCCCAGCCTGAGCTTGGGCTAGGTGCAGCTGGTTCCCAAGAAATGACCACAGCCTGGTCATCTGCACTGGCTGAGTCAGGGGCTAAAGGCTCCTGGACCAGCAAGGCCAGCCCTCAACCATGGAGAAGACACCCTTGGCCAGAGTGTCAGTCCCCCACACACCTCCCCCACCTGCCCTGCCAAGGTAACATCATCCACAGTGGAGCAGGCCTGGCCAGGCACAAGGTCAACAGCTGCATGGCAGGGCCCACGAGGCCTCAGCAGAAGGGCAACCTCCGCGCTATGCACAGCCTCCCTAATTTATTTATAGATGCACTGGCTCTTTACATGGCCTAGTTAAGACGCCTTTCCACAAGTACGTAGAAACGGATGTTATTCTAGAACCCACCAATAATAGACGCAGCTGTCTGGATTGACAGCCCCACCTCCCTCTCATCCCCCTGTCCCCCCAAAATAGAAAATAAGGTTTAAAATGCATGTGCATTTTTTTCTTAAGTGTTTGTGTTAAAGAGAGAAATTCTACTTACTACGAGATATTTTGAGAAGCAAGACAAGATTTCTTATGGAATAGAAAATCAGAAAATTATGAACTAAGGTTCTATCATCGTCGAACAAAAAAACAAAAACAAATAAATAAAACAAAAACAAGCTTTCACCTTCCCCTCCAGTAGCAGTGACATCTGGGCCCTCCACTTTCATCCTGAACTGCTAACATCTGTTTAACCCAACCATAATCCTCTTGTTCCAGAGGCCACACATGGTTCATTTCTCTGCAAAACTATAATCTGCCAAATACAATTCCGGCCCTTTCCAATGGAGCGCTGCTGGCCCAGCAGCCCCTCTTTGGTGTCAAGGGGCTGAAGGAGAATCATCGCTGCAGAGCTGTGACCAAGTCCCTGGCCCCTACCTCTTTGTTATTTCTCCCAGTTCCCTCTACAGACCCTTAATTCTATTATCCAGTGGTAATTTGGCTCCGTGTCTCTCCAACATTCTTTCTTTTCTTCTACCCCCTTTCTTTTTAATCGATTGATTCATCTGTAATTGGATTTTCTCTGGCTCTTACCAGCTATTAAAAGTAACTGGGTGTGTGTGTGTGAATGAGTGTGCTTTCTAACTAGGCCACGCTTTGCAACGCCTCACAATCCTGAATCTTGCTCAGGTTTCTTAGTAGGAATTCAATTGCCTGATTCCTTCTGAGGCCACGGGGAACAGCAGAGAGAATACGAGCTTTGGTATCTATTTTGCTTTGTTTGTTTTGTGTCAGGCTGACATTTATTGAGCTCCTACTACATTCCTCCAAGCACTTTACAAGCATTAATACCCTTTGCTGGGGTCCTTTTAAAGCCAGCTCTATTGTTGCCCGAGGCAAAAAGAGATAAGTAACTTGCCCAGGGCCACACAGTGAGCAGGTGGAAGAGCTCTTGATCACGTGCAATTTTCCTAAATCCTACCCTTTCACATCTTTGCAACTTTGTGCAGGGCTTATTTTTCTTTGCCTCAGTCTCCTTCTCTGCAAAATGGGTAAGAGCAGGTTTTCCTCACAAGGTGATTGTTAGAATATACTGAGAATGCAGTGCCTGACTCACACTGGAGGTTTAAACACGTGTTAGATCCCAGTATCCACCACAAGATGCTACAAGGGAGTCCAGTGACCCCTGCATGTGGATGAGACCAAGAAATAAATAAGGGAATCCCACAAGCGTGGAGAACAGAAACAGAGCTCTGTCTTCTGATGAGAGCTTACTAAGCCACTGCAGAGCTTTGCTTTGGACAAAAACAAAACAAAACAAAACAAAAACCTGAAAACAAGCAGATCACTATTTAGAGTCACTTCAAAGATCCACCTGGAAAGCAGTGTGATTTTAGACAAACCTTCGTTTACCCAAACATAAAATGATAGGGTAGAGCTTGCTGACCACCTGGACCTCATCTGGAATGACCTCAGGGAAGAGGCTCGGAGCCAACCTGTCGCCACAAGGCCAGGCCATCTCTGCCATGGCAATCATGAAGCACTTGGGCATATATCTGTCTCAATTCTAACAATTATTTGACTATCACCACAAATCCATCTAGTGGGCACCTGTACCCCATTACACAGATGGGGAAACTGAGCCACAGAGTGGTTAAGTAACATGGCCGTGGTAAGTGGCAGAACCAAGACACAAACCACATTTTCTCCACTAAAGCATGCCCCCTACTTTTTTCTGGGTGTAGGACCTCAGGGAATGCCTAAAGAGCTTGACTTTGTGATTGAGACAGGGTGGGGCAGGGCGAGGGAGTGAGTCAGGTACTGGGAAGGGATAACTTCCTGAGGGACGCTGGAGGTGTCAAAATGGACTCCAGAACAGCTCACTGCTTGACCACCATTTAGGTTGTGAAATACCTCCAACCTCCACTTCTTACCAGTCCTATAGATGATGTCATGCAGTGTTAAAGAAGGTAGCTCATATGAAACACTTCACACAGCAGCTGGTCTGCATAGTCTCATGACTTTCTAATTCTTGGGAATTGTTAAAATAATTATTGTTATTGGAAGGAATGCTTAAATATGGTCGATATTTGTAAATGTATGCAAGATTATTAAAATATATTACCAGATTCCTTTTATATCAGATTAAGGTCTATTTTTAAGTCAAATTTTAAAAAATCACTTCCAGAAACTGAACAGAACTGGTTGCACCCCACACCGTCCACCTGCCCCTCTTTCTATCAAGTTCAAATGCAGCTCAGGGAGACAAAAAATAAACAGTGACTGTCACTCAAACAGGGGGAGTCAGGAATTTACCTCCACTGTAACAATGTGCAGGAATATAATTTCACAAGTCTCAACAACTGGCAAACTCCATGGCAGTATTTGCAAAAGCAGTTCTGTAGTGACCACATTGAAGAAATCCCCACAAAATGTGTATAACTCTGAAGATTTAGAGACTTTTTTAATTCTAAATTTTCCACATCATTCAAAAATGTTACACTCCTTTTCAAATTAAAGCAGCTCGAAAATACAATTAGACAAAATTTCACAAACTGATCATTATAATATTGTTTCAAATCTTACATAGTTGTAAGCAGTGAGCATCCAAAGGTGAGGAATTGGATCAGTAAATCCCTGCATCTCCATGGTATTGAAATGAGTATTAGCCAGGGGCTAGAGCAAGGAGGGAACGAGAGAACGAGAGGGACCGCAGACAGACATGAGATGTCTTCTGGGGGTGATGGAAATGCTCTTGAATTAGAAAACAGTTATGCTGCCCCACCTCGTGACTACACTAAAAACCAGTGAATTGTATACTTGAAAAGGGCGAATTTCATGGTATGTGTATTATCTCAATTAAAAAAAAATGGGTGGTGGGAAAAGATTGGTAGAATTCTTGACAAATTGAGTCAATAAACTATGACCAAAAATATGGAATAGAAGGATATTTAGAAATATACCCATTGACATAAAATAAGATTTAACATATTAAGTGAGAAGGAAAAATCATGTTTCAAGTCAACGAACATGACCAATTTGGTGAAAAAAATAATAGCTGTATCGACATGAATCTAGAAGAATATATACCAAATTGTTAACTGGTTATTTCTGGAATTATAGGTGTTTTTTATTTTTTGTCTCTCCTGGGGTATATTGATTTTTAATAAAGGGAGGAAAAAGAAGAAAATAGTTCTGGGGGAGGGGAATGGATAAAAGATGGAGAGGTTTTGCTCTAGACCTTCAAACTAACCCAAATTGAACAAGCTTCATCAACGTTTCTTGTGCTGTGTTAGAAAACAGCCTCCGCCTGCCGACCACACAGGGACAAACAGCAAACGGTGCTGCACTGTTCATCAGCTGACTGCCCTCCCCCATCGCTGTCACTCTGATGTAGACAGCATAGGGACCGCTCTCCTCCTGATAGAAGTTAGGAGCGAGGCCCCCTTCATTTCTCCACTGCTTTGTGATCAACGTAACAGCATTTCCAGAGAACTTGTTCAGTTTGTTAGGAACAATTTTTAGGTTTGTTGGTTCTGTTCCACTCCTACTATATTTCATATGTCAGGTGTGTTTCAGGAGGTATTGACGGCGCTGTTTACTTAACCTTGACAATGGCCCAGGAGGGCCATTGTGCAATCGCTACTGTTAGAAATGGAAGAGGTCCCTTGACCAGCCTGAAGCTGCGGGGCTGGTGGGTGGCAGACTCAGGGTCTGAATGCCTGGGGTCTGAGCCACAAGAATCGTGTTCCAATTCTCTACAGCCCTCCCCCACCCCTGGTCACACAAGGTCCTTGTAGCCAACTAATTACCAAACGAAACCATAGATTTCTGCTTCTATGAAATGAAATTGATCAGCTGCCAAACAACTCAGTTACTAAATTGCTGGAGCTGAGCCCCGACCTTCCTCATGGAGGCAAGGGCCCTGCCTTCCTCTCACGCACACACACTCCCTGTGCTAGGAACATCACGGGGAAGGGGAAGGGGAAGGGGAGGGGAGGGGGAGCCCAGCCCTGCAGTTGGTCCCATTATCGCTTCCACCCCAGCTAATTATAGTCACTGATTACCTAACAGCAAGCCCACTGTCACCTGCTTTGGCCTGACAGATTATGCCATCTGGGCCACGTGGCCAGGGTCCGAGGCACCAGAGGTCACAGAGAGGGGCAAATGGCTCTGAATAGGAAGAAGCGTGTTTACGGCTCAGACAGCTGACAAGGCCATTAAAGGGGCTTTAGCTGCATGCTCCCAGCTGAAGCCCCTCTCCAGGGGCCTCGCTATTAGCTAATGGGATGTGGCTGCATGTCGCACCAGTTCCAAATGTGGACATGCTGGGGCACCGCCTGCTCGCCTAAAAAAGGAACGGGAAAAGGACCCAGGAGCAACCTGGGCCTCACAGTCTTGGGGGATCGTTGTTGAGCGGAGCTCGCCCGCAGAGGCCGTGCTCCGCCGCCCGCGGTGCTCTGACACGTCTTCTCCTGCCTCTGCCCATCTATGGTAAATTGCACAAGTGTATGAAACACACTTTATGACATCAAATAAACCCTGTAGGATGACTTTCCTTTCATTAAAAGCCTTCATGTCCTTAAGAACACCAGTACATCTGTCCCAAACTTTAACGTCTCTGGGGAGGACCCGGGGTTCTCAATCACTGAGGAGATTTCACAAATCAGTGGTTGGAGAGGGGAGGCTCAGGTGGAGCGCAGATTCTGTATTGCTAAGGAGCTCCGAGAAGATTCCTCATGCTATGGGCCTAAGGACCGTGCTTTGAGTAGCAAGAAATTAATTAGTGGTTGAAAGAAACTAAATTACAGGATTAACTTTAGACAGAAAACCTATAAAACAGTATTTCTCAAACTGGGTATTACAGAACATCAGCCAGCTAAGAAAAGCTGCCTGCCTCCCACTGGGTTCTCTGTCAAGTACATCCGAGAATCTCTGCATACTCTGTGTCCCCCGGGAATCCCCAGCACACGTCATTAGCATACTGGAACTGAGGAGGCCTGCAGTGATCTGTTCCACTTTCGATGTGAACAGTTTGTATTCATCGAAAAGTTTGGCGCTCTGTGCCCTAGTTTTTGTTGCAGCCCTTACTGGAGCTTTTCTATCACCTCGTTGCTTACCCTGTCCATACATTTCTTGGTGTGAAAAATGCCTGCTCAGCCGTTCGGGGTTCTGCATAGGAAACACAGACAACATGCACCCAGATGAGAAGGGCTTAGAGACTGGCTGCAAAGCTGTTCTCGTATGAGGTCCAGGCGTGAAATGCAGGCATTTTGGCAATGTGCTTCCTCTGACAGCTGGTGAGTGCAGTGACCACAGTCCCCAGCTCCCGGCTTGACCAGGAAGCAGAGATGGTGGGGGAAAGCCAGGGAGAAGAGCCAGGAGTGGGATTGGGAGGGCTGGTTACGTGGTAGGTATGGAGGCCTGAGGAGGAAGGCCAGTTGTCTTTGGAGAATAGAGCTTCAAGACTGATTCACTTAAAATTTAACTTAATATCCAAGTTTATCAAACCACTTTCTAAAAATGTGTTTACATGACATCATAAAATGCTCACTGTATAATATTAGGTAAAAAATAAGGCAGAAGGCAACATGGAAGATACCGTGTCATCACAGCTCGCGAGTGTCAGCATGTGCCTGTGTGCATGTGCCTGTGCGTGGCAGTTGTGTGTGGGCGGGGTGCCTGATTGTGACCATGCACATGACTTTGGAGGAGTATAGAGAATCATTAAGAACACTTTGGAGTCGGTCAACATCAGGTTCTCATCGTAATGGATCCAGGCTTCTCAGCCTTTGGTCTGTATCTCCTGTGAGATGCAACTGACAATCCCACCTCAGGCTTATGTGGAAATTAAATGAGATAATGTGTAACAAGTATTTAGCACATTGCCTGGCCCAAAATAAGCACTAACCATATGGGAGTTATGATGGTAATTAATATGACAAAATTCAGGGAGAAAATGGACAAAATGTCAACAGTGGGTCGCATTAGAAGTGACTTCGATTTTCTGTCTTGTACATTTCTGTATTACTCGAAGTTATTCAAAGAACAAATGTCATTTTTAGATTAAAAATTGTAAAACAAACTTTGTGAAGTAAAATATTAATGGTAGTTTTTTCATATGGGTAAAATGTGGGTCATTTTTTCTTTTCACCTTTAGACTATCAATATTTTTTTAAATTGTCCACATTTCATTAGCTTTAACAATTTTTGAATATCAAAGACATGGCCACCTATTTTGAACATTTTGGAAAAACAAAGAAAAACCCTGCAAAGAATCTAAAGATCACTTACGATGCCATAATTTCTCTGTTTTTGTTACTTTGTTTAAATCTAGGAAGCACAGATTCACATCCCTATTTGAGGGTCCTGAAATAATGCCCCCCCTTTTCACCCCACTCCCCATAAGTAGTCACTGATGAGTCTAACATGAATTCTTCCAGTGCACATATAACAGCAATATACATATACATGTATATACATACTCATATGATTATGCAAAAATGTCTACAGAAGGAAGTTCAAGAAAGATTTAAGAGGCCCCTGGGTGACACATGGATAAAGGAGATACATTCCTTCTGCATAAGTAGCTAAAAATCTACTTCAAGAATCAAGTAAACCCACACAGGCAGTGAGTGCTTATAAGAGACTGAGGAAATGAGTAAGTAAATGAATGAAAGTCTAAAGAAATAAGGTTTCTCAGAGTGATTTCAATTGGATTCCCATAAGTCCTACTGTGTGTTAGCTTGGTGCTCTTACTCAAGTTGGATTTGATTGAATCCTCACCCAGGAGGTGGCAATTGCTTTTCTTCCTGGCTAAAGGCTCTGGAGGTCTTCAGTTTGCTCTGAGCAGGTTGAGTATCCCAGCACACAGAACCTAGAGAGCAGGTGGAGCCCAAATCAGCACAGAGAGTTCTTTCTGTGCGGACTGACTAACCTGTACTTTGGTCAGGATGCTCACTCACCACATGCTCCTGTCTCTCCCTCCCTCTTCCTTTCACAAGAGATCTTTAATACACATGCACACTGTTTCACTCAGCAGAAGCAGTGATCAGAGGCGTCTTTCTCGGTGTTTTCCACGAAGGGTGGGGATGACCTCATGATACCCACAGCACTTCTGCACCACATGATCCTGGATATCCTCTGAATGTCCTGGAAGAGCATTCTACGCTATCTATGCTGACACTTCTGTTTGACCTGGCAAGCGAGCCCATCATTGCGACAGCCAACCCTGGAAAACAAGCCCAAGAAGCAGCCAGAGTTGCCTGAGGCTGTCCCACCAGGGAGGCAGGACCAGGCCTGACCCTAAGGAGGGCTCTTTCTGTACCACACACAGGCCTCTGGCCACCCAGGGGGTGATTCTAAAGTGCCTCTGCGTCCCCCAGACATCAATAACAACAGAATCAGCAGTGTCATCATAAAAGCAAATTATAGCCCAAGGTGGCTCTGGGGGCCTGTGGGATCAGCCCTTTCTTTGCAATTGCTTACCGCCTTCTGGCCTCCTGTCAGGACTTCTACAGAAGCGCTCTGTTGCTGGGCAGCCCAGCATGGCTCCCTCCCCCTGTTTGACCCATCAGCACAGGAATCGGACCACCTATTTGCCAGAAGGTGATCCACATCTCTCAGGCCATTCCCCAGGCTTGGCCCCAGCTACTCAGCCCAGCAATGCAACTGGCCTCCCTGCATATTCCAGGCCTTCCCCCCATTTCCCCAACACCCCTCTCCCCAGATCCTCTGCTTTAGCCAAAGGGATGCCCTTCCCTGCTGATGTACCAGGGTCTCTCCTCTGCCAGCCCAACTCTGGTTTTCCCCTGTTCGGAATAGCCTTTCTCTCTCTAACTGTTCAAGTCCTTTTTATCCTCTGAAATTTAGTTCTAACTCCACCTGTCTGGGGAAGCCTTCTTGGACCCTTGCAATTAGAATCTCAGGCCCTGGAGTCTCCAGCCTGGTTATAACCCTTGAACTACCTTTAACTAACTCTCTGGCCTGCAGCACCTTACATTTTCTTTCAAAATCTCAGTTTTCTCACCTGTAAAAGGGGGAGAATAGAAACCATCACATGGGGTTGTCACGAGGTTTACTAAGAATGCAGACTGAGTGATCAGAAAGTACCTGGCAAAGCAAGTACTCAGTAAATGTCAGCGGGATGTCTCCAGGGAGTTACCACTGTTCACTGGCTGGTGGCTGGAGCTTTGGCTGTGAGGGGAGACTGGAGACATGATTAGAGAACTAAGCCAGGTCCAGATGGCGAAAGGCCACTGAGCCATGTGAAGGAGTTTGGACGCACCCAGAGGACTAGAATAGTCGTCAAAGGGTTTTAACTAGGGGAAGGACTGATCTGATTTATATCTTAAGAACTCCCCTGGCTCTGATGGAAAAGATGGTGTAGAGATTGGGTAAATAAAAATAAAAATAATAAAAATAAAAATGATGTGGGAGGCTGTTGCCCTCACCAGAGCAAGGGCTGATGAGTGTCGGAGGTGGTGGCCCCGCGTGACATGAGGCCTTCTGTGGAATGAAGAGAATGAGACCCAGCCCCGGGCTACAGAGGCTCATGGCCTACTTAGGGGAGATGGATAGGAAAGATTAAAAAGTATCATTAAGTGGAAAATGATGGGAGAAGAAATGGGTACCACTTGTAAGCAGAGAGAAAGAAGCACCTTGAAGGGTGGGGCTTGCACGTGGAAGTGGGGCTGTGGGGCAAGGCGTTAGGGAGCACTTTAGGGGTCTTTAGGTTGACCTAGATTTCAGTGTCTAGGTACTCCAATACAGGCCCCTGTGTACAGGAGAGGAATTCTACGCCCCCACACACCCCATATAATGGGCCTGGAAGGAGATAGGAAGGCTCCATTTCAAGGAGAAGAGGGCATGAGTTTTTAAAAACCTCTAAATTCCATTTTCAACACTGTGCTTTGAACTTTTATCTTCCTTTTGTACTGTGATGTCAGTGTTTCGGATTTGGGAGGCAATTATTTGAAGGGGCACAATCACTGGCTCTTTTGTTTTATCTATCTACCTATCCATGTATTTTTAAAAAAATTCCTGAGAAGAAAATTTGAAGAAAACAGAAGTGCTAAAATGAACTGGAAATTAATTTTGTCCCACTAACATCTCAAAAACTGCCAGGAAGTAGCTTGAGGAGATAATTACACGCCAGGGGAGCAAATTGGGTGTGTATGCCATAGGTCCACCGGAAAGAAAATGTTTCAAAGTGGGTTGTGTCACCAAAAATGATTTGGTCTTGACCATTACGACCTAAAACAATGTTTACATTTGGACGAATGGTTTCTAATTGGGTTGCCCATTAAGTGATGGAGTGCAGGAGTCATAGTAAAATAGAACCTAATTTGAAAGCCTCAGATGGGAAGGCAGTGATTAGTTTTGGAAGGTAGAAATGCACAACCCCTGGGTCCTAGCTTCCTTCAGCTGTGCCAGCAATATCTGGAGTGCCAAAGAAAGCCCACTCTTCCACAGAAGTTTACAAGCACATCCCAGGATCTTATTTGATCTCAGAACCTCCCTGAGAATAGACAGGGCAAGTGCTCTTGTTAGTCTCTATTTACAGCTGCAGAAACCAAGATTCGGGTGACCCATCCAAGGTTGCAGAATGAAGGTAAAAAGGGGCCACAAGTCAGGACATCTCCTCCACCCTCAGTCCTGTGTTCTGGCCGCCCTGCCCCTCACAAACCTTCTGATACCAACAGCTCACAGTGAGAACCTTGGCAACGAAGGCATGTGGAAATGGGGCTGGTGCACTAACGTGTGTATGGTGACTGGACAGAAATGACTTGACTTCCTGCTGCCAGGACAGTGGACCTGGCAATCCTGCTGCTGAGGCCCAGCAGGGCACCTGTTTTTAGTTCAGGCCCATAGCTGCTGGTGCCCTGTTTGATGCTCCAGGCAGGGGAAAGCCAGGAAAAGAGACCACGGAGAGAAAAGACCTCTCACATTAGACAGACAGAAAGCAGAGTGCCTGGAGAGTTCAACTGATGAAGTCTTGGTCCAGGAATACTATTTTGTGGCCTAGCACATGCAAAAGGCAACACTGAGGACCCTCCTGTGATGAGCATGAGTGGATGCAAAACAAGAAGCAGGCACCAGGCTGAGGCTAAGAGTCACAGGAGGGCAGGGTGAGGCATGCAGACCAGAAACAAATCTCTTCCCATTGCCATATTGATGGAGGAGCCAGTGGTCCATTAAGAGAGAACTGGAAATTGTACCAGACCCACTTTCAAAGATTTCCTAGATTGAGCTGGGGGTAAAATGGAAATTTCTTAAAAGGATTCACAGTATCCTCTGACATCCCACCCTTGCTTACCTCTCCAGTCTCATCTCTCATTATACTCCACACCTCACAGATAGACACACAAGCAGCCCACACACAGACACTCTGGCTATCCAACACATTTACTGCTTTACTTCCATTGGGAGAGCATGCTCTCTCTTGCTTCTAGGCCTTGACGCCTGCTGTGCTTTGTACCAGCTTCATTTCCTCCTTCCTCTCCCAGTGGCTTAACTCCTACTCATCCTTTCAGTGTCTGCCTAAAGGCCACTTCCTGCGGGGACTGCATCTCCACCCCTTCCAACCTTACTAAGTTTGCTGCTGCCATGCTCTCCCCTATCAGTCTGTACTTCCTCAAACCTCACTGTAATTGCTTGATTAATATTCCATCCTCACAACCTGGCAATTACTTGCTAGAAGCAGGGACTGCTAGCGCGCTCACTATGGTAACCCCAAGGCAAGCACTGTAGTAGTTGTTGAACGATGGGACAGATTAACTCTTTAATTAACTTAGCTGGTGGTAAAATCTAGTAAACAAAAGCCATTTCTCCTTTAGAGATGTCAAGTTCAGTTGGTCTCAGCTCAACAAAGATCCAGCTGGACAAGCCCTCCACAGCATGTTACATAAACACCTGAACAGACCATCAAAGGCATGATTCTGCTGCAAAAGTGAGCAAGAGTCCTATTTACAGAATTCCATCTTAAGCAGTCTGATTTCTGTCTGGGTGGGATCCAAGTTACTGAGGGCTTTAAATAATTGGGAAAGACATTATCTTTGGAAACTAAAATTCAACCCCTGTCCCTTGGTTCTTGCCAAATATCTCCCGCAACCCACATTAAGTGGATTACTCTATCCTTAATCACACACTAAATGCCTGCATCTGTGGTTGGCACCAGCTGGCTGGGAGGCAGCTGTGATCAGCACATATACATCCTGATATTACAGCAGGGGAAATATTGGGTAAAGAGCTCCGAGTAGTGGGTGACAGTGAGGTCATTGATTCATTCAACACTAGGTAAGGGTCAATTATATTCTAGGTACTGAACAGAGATATATAAACACATTTCTTTTCTCTGGAAGAGCTCTCTAGGGAAAAAAAGGAAGTGTTTGGAGAGCTAAAACTTCCTTATAATTGTTTAACCTTTGCTTCTCAAACTTTAATGTGCATTTGAAATCACCTAGGAGTCATGTTAAAATGAGACTCTTGATTCAGTAAGTGTGGATAGGGCCTGAGGTTCTGCATTTCTAACTAGCTCCTGGGGGATCGAACACTGCTGGTCTGGGGACCACACTTTGAGCAGAAAACATCACAGTATGGTCTGTATAGAGAGACAATAATTATATCATTGCCTCATTTGATTCTCACTAGAATGCTAAGAGTAGATAGGGGAGCTACTTTATGACCCTTTCATGGATCTTTTAAAGAAAGAAAAAAAATTGAATCTGGGAGAAATCAGCTATTTTTCCCAATGGTATCACATGTTTAGATCAGGATTTTTTATTCATGCTCAGGACCCCAAATCCCCAACTTAACCATCTACAGCCCCTACATTTAGCTACTGATCACAGGCACAATGATCTACCTTTGGACACAGCCCTGACATCCCTGGGTGGCCACCCAAGCTCTAGGGTGGCACATTGGCAGCCAGAGCCCTCTCCTCTGTGATTGGTCTCTGCTAACCTTCATGGGGATGGCACTCTCAGGACAAGAACAGAAAACCATGGGGAGCAGAATAAAAAGGAAATCACGGATTTTCCCAAAAAGCACCTGTCACCTCTGAGTCTCAGTAAGGCCTCTGAACACCTGTGCTTACTCGGGCCACCCACAGATGACAAGTGGGTGCACTTCATGGGTGCCTATCATGTGTAGGACAATGCACAGCTGTTTTCTCTGAACCATCTCCTTCAACACCTGCCTTGTTGGTGAAGCTTTTCACCCATGCATGCGTTCATTCACCCAACACTAGCTAAAGGCTGCCTATGTTCTCGATACTGAGTAGAGATAAATATAAACAAGACACGTTTCCTCTTCTCAAGAGATGATGTGCCAAAATTACCCAGCTCAGAAGTGTTTCAGCAGGGACGGAAACCACTGTCCCCCAGCCTAACTCATCACTTTTTCCAGCCCCAGTGAACTCTTGAGACCAGCAGCCCTCATCATCTGGGGAGCCTGTTACTACTGCAGAGACCATGATTCAGTAGATCTGTGAGAGCCCCAATCATCTGCATTTTCACAATCACATCAAGAAATTCTTATTCGGGCAAATTTCAGATCACACTCTGAGGACAATGGCGCCAGGCCGACTGCAGAAGTTGGACAGGAGCACCGCCCAGCTCAGGCCTTCCTGGGAGGCTGCTTGGACAGAGGGAGAAGACATCCTCCCACCTCAGAGAGACTGAATTGGTTGGAAAGAAGAGTGCAGTGATTGCACCCAACCAAATTTGGAAGCAATAGGTGTTACATCTGAGGCCAGGTATGCAGCCCTGCTAGAATGCTGCAGGGCGAGCAGGGCGGGAGTGGGTAGGGCAGCTTGCAAGTATCACCTCCACACCACAAACATCACAGTGTGTTATTATGTGTGGTGCTCCTCCGTTCCAGTGCCCTGCCTTGTGATTAGTGTGTCATGGTTCTCAGCCCCACAATCTTAAGATATGGGACCCTTGGATCCTTAGGTAGGCAGATGCCCTGTTAGTTTGAGTCATGACATCACCTTCCTGGCTCTGTCTTTTATACTTCAGTTATTAAAGTCTAGGAGAGAGAGAATCCCATTGGCCCTGGTGGGGTTGCATGCCTACTCTTGGCTCGATCAGGTGCAGCCAGGTGGGCAGGGTCACTAAATGGAAACAAGGCTGGTTAGACAGCACTGCATGCAAGAGGCAGTCCCCAGGCAAGGGGGCAGCTGTACCAAGGTTGAACAGAGGGATAATTCCTGAAGAAGTGAACTTTCTGTCCTTCTCATTGATTTCCAACTTCGGCTGGTGCTTTGTCCTTTCCTAGGCCCACATGTCAAACATGGGGGGCTGAGCTGCTGCAGGATGCAAACCTCACAGCTGTGCTGTGCTCACAGAACTGCAGCGACACTACCAACCTGAATCCTCCACCATGCAACCCCTGGCACAGTTTCTTCCTCAGGGTATGCCATTCCCTCTGTCCCCAGAGGTCAGCCCTCACTCAGAGCTCGTGAGTTCTGCAGTTGGGTAAAAAACTGGCTCTGATCCCCCACAGCAGAATGTCACCCCACTCCCCTCTTCAGAAATCCTGTAAGTAAGCCTTCCTGCGGTATTTATTACAATGCAAAGATCTGTGCTGGCTGTTAGGGATAAAGACAAGCCCATAGGTACGTAATCCCTGCTTCCAAGGAGGCCACTGGGAGAGAACTAGGGAAGGAAACAAACAAACAAACAAACAGGTAGCGACATAATAAAACAGTTCCCAAGTATTTTCAAAATCCCAGTTCAGAAAGCAGTGGATGGACCTCAGGTGAGGAGAGAGTCAGAATAGCATTTCCAGGTAAGGCAACACTTCCCTAATTGTGCCTTAGAGAAGGAGTAGAGGTTATCCAGGGGGGATGGAAGAGAGTACCTGACAAGAGGAATGACGTGAGGAAAGGTGTGGAGACATTCCACAGTACAGTAAAGCAGGGCAGCGTTATGTACGAGGCAAAGACCCCAGTAAGGATGAGGCTGGAGCGCTGGGCATGGGCCACACCGTGTGTGGCTGAGTCAACCGGGCGGAAATCTGCTAAGTGTGGAGGAGGGATGGGAGTGGGAGACAGGGAGGCAGAGAGGCCAGCGGGTAGGTGATTATGGTGATCCAGACGAGAGATGAAAAAGATATGCTGCAAGGTACAATTTAAGCTAAGACCTAAATGAGAAGGAATCAACCACGGAAAGATCAGAGAGAATATTCTAGAAAGAGAAACAAATAATGTGAAGTCCCCAAGGAGGGAATACACATGACTTCTGGAGGAATAGAAAGTAGGCCGGTGAATGACTAAAGAAAGTACGAGCTGAGAGGACGAAGAGGTGAGCAAAGACAAGTGAACCCTGTAAAGCTGGGAAAGGCATTTGGATTTTTCTCACAGGGAAGCCCTTGGAGAATTGTAAACAACTAACTTACATGATCTTATTAACATTTATTTTTAAAACCTCTCCTTCTCCTGGTGCTGAAGGGGACCAGCAGGGAAGCAGACAGAGCAGAAGGTCTATTGACATAACCCTGGCAAGAGAGGGGATGGCCAGGGCTCAGGATGGTGGGCAAGAGGTAGGGTGATGTGGGAAGATTGTGGAGAAGCTTTGGAGGTAGAACTGACAGGAATACCTCATGTTTTAGATGAGGGTTGGTAAGAGAAGGAGAAAAGCCCTGTCTCCTGGGCAAGGGTATCTGAGTGTACATTAGTGCCATTTACTGAGATGGGAAGTCTGGCAAATGTGTGAGGGGAATGGAGGCAATATAGGAATCAAGAGTTCTTTTCTGAATGTGTTGGGTGCAAGGTGCAGTTTAGTATGGAACTGAAGCTGTCCAATAGCAGATGGTTGTATGATTTTCCTTTTGTGGCTTGAGACACAAACCTGAGCGTCCTTGGTATAGACATGGCATTTGAAAACATGGGACAGGATGTGATTATCTAGAGTGAGACAGAAAAGGCAAGTCAGGGCCAAATCTTGGGGCCTTCCAACATTTTAAGATAAGAAGAGAAAATTAAGGAGCAATAGAATAGGAAATGAGAATAAAAAGAGAAAGTGATTTCAGGGACCCAAAGCAGGGGTGGAGGTGGGGGCCAGGATGCATCACAAGAAGGAAAAAGTGGCCACCTCTCTACTTTTGCAAGAAAGGCAGCTAAAATGAGGACTGAGAAATAACCATCCCCAGCCCCTAGGACCACAACTGGCACATTGTAGGTGCTAAATAAGTATAAGTTGAATTAATTAACTAAAAAGTCTAGCCCAGGGGAAACAGACGCAGAACATATTTGGCTTTCAGGGTACCACTTCTCATCTTTCTTCCTCTGGAACAGACACTGATAATCAATTACTGCTCCTGCACCCCACTCCCCCAGACTCTGCCTTGGAATCCTTCTGCTCCAGGCAGGCACCACCAAGTAATTGAAATTGTCATGCAAATTCAAGCCTATTTGCCACCCCAGGAATAGAGTGAAGAGTTGGTGCAGGACTTCCTCTCAGAGCTACTCAGCAATGAGCTTCTTCCTGACGGCTTCAGAGGGAACCACAGGCGATCTGCAAAGGGTGCTGCGGAGGGAATTCCTGCGAGGTGGGAACTGAACCAGGTGACGCTGAGTCCATGGAAGAGTCCATAGTTCACATAGCACTGCTCATATCCCCAGCATCCAGCTGCTCAAAGCCAAAAGAGGAAAAATCCCACCCAGCCTAGGTTAATACGCGTGAACTAGTCTTTCTTAAAACTTCCTTCTACGCATTTCTTTTCCCTGGTACCTCTATTGGTCTCCTGAAATGCCTTATCTGCAAAGGCATGATTCTGTTCTAAATCTCTGCCCATGAACACAATTACCATTTCTGCTTCTTGCACAAGGTAAAAATGAATCATGAGATTCAAGACATTAATTTAACTTATCCACCCAGCCATAGGCAGTCTGACTTCATCTCCAAATGATGCACTCCCCCACATAAAATAAAAGCAGACAGTTTTATTTTTCAGTCCAACACACTTAGCATTACAGACAGACATCTGCTGCAGACAAATCTTGGGTCTTTAGAGCCTTAATACTTTAAAATTTATTCCCCTCCACCACCTGGAGGCTCATGCATCCATTTGTGGACTTTTCCACCTAATGCTGCCTTGCAAGCTAATGAGCAGTTGGTTCACAGACAAGAGCGTTGTAGCTGTTCTATGAAAACTCCTACACCAGCAGCAGAAAGGGCAGAGCGCTAACCACCAGGAGCCTCTCAGTACCCTCCACCTCCTCTCACCTTTATTAACTGCTCCAATGAGCATGGGCTGTCAGCCCAATTCTATGCAGTTTTCTGCAATAGAAGCTAGAGGTGTAGCAAGTAATAAGGTATAGTCTCCTCTCCCATCTGGGGCTTGCCAGTGGGCCTCAGAAGGTCTATGTGCCCTCTGCAGTGACAGGCACACGGTGTGTGTATGTGGATATACATGTACATGTCTCCAGAGAGTGCTCTATATGTTTCCCTGGATTAGGATCCGAAAAGGTTAGGGATCCATGGGAATGGAAAGGCAGCTTTGGCATCTCCCTCTCCTGCCTCCCCAGTCACATACAAAGCCATCACCAGGGTTTGTCAGTTTCTTCTCCTAAATTGCTCTATGTTTAATGCCATTTCTCCAATGCTCCACCTTTCTCCAAGCCACCCTTCCTTCAATGGTTAATTACAAATAGCCTCCTCAGGGTCCCCCCAGGTGTCCTCTCCCTTCTCAGAACAAACACCTGCCCAGATTTTCCGATCTCTGATCCAGTCAGTTCAGTCCCTTGTTGAAATCCTTTCAATGACTTCGCTGAGCATGGATGGCCGGCGATGAACTTTCCCGTGATCATTGGCAATTACAACAGCATCCCCCTTCGCTACTAGTCTCTCTATTTTATGAACTCAGTCTCATCAAAGTTCTTTCATATCTTCACATTCTCCATCTACCCTTGTGACCCTGGGCTTGTGAGCATTCTGGAGTCTCCCCGCAAAAGGCTTCTTTCTCCCTTCTCCAAGTTGTATTGAAATCACTGCTTCTCCTGTCTGCTTCCCCTGACCTCCCTGACCAAGGAGAACACCCTGTTGTAAAACTTCATAGCTCCATGAACTTCTCCATAGACATTGTCCGAGCTGGAGCTACACTAACTTTGTATGACCCATTGAGTAATATCTATTCCTCAGCAAGGTGGGCTGTCAGTCATTGTATCCCCCACGCTTCCTGGAATGCTGTGCACAGGGAAGGTGAGGACTTGATTGATACCCAGTGAAGGAAGAAATGAATGACCAGGCAGGTAAATAAATAAGCAATATGGTAGATGCCATTTAAAAAAAAAAAAAAAGAAAGAAAACCACTAAGTACTGACTGCTAGGGCACAAAGGAGGGGAACATCTGCTCTGCAGGTCCAGGGCAGGTTGGGGGCAGGGACTCCGTCTTGTTCACCTTCAGTGTCTAGTGCAGGCTCATCACGCAGTGCACGTGAGCCACGTGCATTGACTGAGAAAACGGAAAAGCACCTGACTCTGCCTGGAAGAGTGAGCGGGGGCTTCCAGAGGAGCCAGCAGCTGACATCGGTCATAAAGGGAAACTGAAAGTATCAGATCAAAGGGAGAAAGCAGTAGGCAAAGGGCATTTCCAACAAAAGAAACAAGTACAAAGGCCTGAAGTCACAAAAAGGGAGCAAAAATTCTGAAAAGGAAAAAGAAGGTAAGTCCCAATCTCCCTTCTGGGAGGGAGGGACTTGTTGCCCAGCTGCTGAATGTGTGGTGGACCAACACCTCCAGCTGTCAGCTCCCTAGGGGTGGCCACTGCTGCTGAGAGTGTCCTGGCCCAAGGTCACCTGTTCCAGGAGCAGCCCACCCCCCAGGTGTGGCTGAGACAGGAAGACAAGGGCTAGACACTGTGGACCATCAGGGGACAATTCTGGTAGCATTTTAGGTCTAGTACTCCCAGCAGGACCAGCACCGACCACCAGCACTCCCAGTGGGTCTGGTGGATGCCACACATGACCCTGCATGATCACAGCTTAACTGCCCCCTCTGGCCTCATTCCCACAGGTGTGGGTCTCACCTGAGCACTGAACCGTATGCAAGTCTGCCTGGGGGAGGCTACAAAAGTGGATTTATACTGGGGAACCCATAAGAAAGTAAGTTTGGATCAAGGGCATAAGGGCCTCCTATGGTGCGCTAAGAGCTGTCCACTTGTCCCACAGGCAGGGAGACCCCAGAGAGGCCCTTGCAAGCAGAGAGTGCTGAAGTTGGAGACCTGTGTGGGAAAGACCTCCCCAGTAGCTGTGTGGCGACTACATTGGAAGGAGGCAGAGAGACCTGCTGGGAGTGTGTTGGACCAGCCTAGAAAGGAGAAACATGAAGTCCGAGCTGGAGGAGGGGGGGTGGTAATGGTGAGGAAGAATGATGTGGAGAAATGTAGATGGCAAAGCCGATAGCCCCTCATGACACATGGTCTATGAGGCACAGTACAAATAAGTGAATAGTGACACTGGGGGAAAAGGTTAAGTTCCAGGTGTGCTGCGGAAACATTGCTGACTTGGGTTGAAAATATCATCAGTAGTCAACACTTAAAAACTTGTTAAGTGGATAGATTGTTTGTTAATGATGGATGTTCATTGCAAAAATTGTGGTTATGGTTTCACTGGTATGTATTTATCTCCAGTCTCATTTCTCATTCTGTTGCACACATTAAGTATGTACACCTTTGTGCATGTCAAATATACTTCAATAAAGTGATTTAAATATATACATACATGGCAACCTGGAAGGGAAGTTCTTTCTTCCAAAGGCCTTCTCAAGGCACTCCCAGGTAGTGAAGAATGGAATCCATATGGATTTTAATGAAGTATTAAAATCCATAGTAAACCAGCAAAGTTTCATACAAAGATTCATCATCAAAGATTTTGTTTGTTTGTTATGATCTTGAGGCTTATTGCTTGATATAATCAGACTCTGAGTTGCTGAAGAACATCCTCATGTCAAACAGACAGGTCTTTGAAGAAAAGGGGGAGCAGGGGTATGAATGTACAAAGAAGGCCAAATTAATACGAGTGCAGAACTTGGCAGGAATATTGTTCAACAAACATGCATTGAGCATCTTCTACATGCTAAGCACTATGCTAGGGGCTGGCAACACAGTGGCATTAGGCCTTTCATAACCCAACCCCATGTCCCGCCCTGTGATCTCCCTCCGTAACACCTTTGCTAAATATCCAAATTCTACTTGTCACTTCAGAAACGGCTTTACCTAGACAAGATGCATCGCCCGATCTCTACATAAGAAATGCAGGTCACAAAAGGACCTGGCCTCTTTGCAGAACCATGAGAAGTTCGATGTGTTCCAGAACGTTAGTCCAGAATGCCCCTTTCCTACCTCACCACCCAGCTTGCATGTTCTCTCCACATTGAGTTAATCCCTCCCTTCTCTGAGTATCATCAGCACTTAGTTCGTACATCCATTACAGGGTTCAAAGTGGCACATTGCGTTACATATCTTTCCACCCCCCTCAAAAGCTCAGAAATATTGATACATGATTGAATGGATACATGGGAGTATCTTCCCGCCTAAACCATAGTATATGTGAGAACAGTATTGTTACACTGCTCATCTTTGGACCTTTCACTGTACTTGGCATATTGTTTGGAACAAAGTAGATGCTCAGTAAGTATTAAATGGATGTGGTTGTATTCATCAAGATTGCTATTAATGATCACAAATTTGTCACATTCTACATGACATTTGGTACCTTTTGAAAACAGAGGCAAAATGATGATTTAATAACATAACGATCTTACCAGACTGCAGGATGGTGAGGAAATATATGTTGCGGACTAACACAGATAATGTTGTGCTTAATTATTTAAAAATTAAACCTCTCATAGGACGTGTAACTGAGAGAGCATCAGAAGTGAAAGGACAACTCAACTCCTGTTGGAAAAGGATCGTTCATCCGGACCGTTTTGGTGAAGTAGACTCACCAGTCTTGATCCTACAAAATCAATGCTGGTAATAAAAGCTACCACCTTTTAGTGATTTATTTGTGTCAGATGCTTGCTCAGCCCTTTAGAATATTATCACATTAAATCCTCTCAATAGCCAAATGTGAAAAGAATTATTTTTATTGTTCCTATTCCATGTCTCCTTTTGGATATTAAGCTTCAGAGGGGTATAATAATTTGCTTGGAGTTGTGGAGCTAGTAGCCTGAAGAGCTGGATTCAAACTCATCTGTTGTTCCCAAAGCCCAGGCTCCAAGCCAGTCTGCTCTGTAAGGTAAAATAGGGATATCGGGCAATGATTTTGGTTGAATCATAAAAGGGACCACCTGTCACATAGACTCCAGTCTCCTCATTTTACAAAGATAAAACTGAAATCCAGAGAAATGAAGGAATACAGGGTCTTAGAATCTCATGACTGAAACAGACTCTAAAATTTACCCAGACAACTTATGACTTAACATGTTTTTATCAGCTTTATTGAGCAATGACTCACAAAGCATAAAATCCACCAATTTAAATATACAATTTCAATATACAGAGCACAAAATCCACTGACTTAAATGCACGGTTTCTAGAATATTCAGAGTTGTGTGTCAATCACCATAACCAAATTTTAGAACATTTCTATTGTCCCCAAAAGAAACCCTGTACCCCATGTCAGCAAGCCCACGTTCCACCCCCAACCCCAGTCCTAAGCAACCACTACTTTGTCTCTGTGATTTGCCATTGGGGACATTTAGTACAAGTGGAGCCATACAATATGTGGCCTTAGGTGACTGGCTTGTTTCACTCAGCATAGCACCTGTTTCTGAATATCTAAAAGGCAGAAGATCAGTGGCAGCCACAAGGAACAGTGGGGTGACCATGTTTCTGCATGCAATCTTCATTAGCCCCACCCTGTAAGCTACCCCAAGATAAACACAAAATCTAAGTGATGGGTTAGATTGTGCTTCTCCCCCCAAAATTTATATGTGGCTTTCCTAAAACCCAGCACCTCAGAAAGGGAGTATATTTAGACATAGGGTCATGAAAGAACTAATAAAATTAAAAAGAGACTATTAGAACAGGCTCTAATTCAAGATAACCAGTGTCCTCCTAAGAAAAGGAAAGCTGCAAACAGACATGCGCACAGGGAGAGTGCCACGGGAAGTTTCGAGTAACAATACCATAAGCCGAGGAACTGCCAGAAGCTAGGAGAAAGGCCTGGAAATGACTCTCCCTCAGAACTGTCAGAAGGCACCCACCCTGCCAACGCCTTCTAGCCTCTGGACTGTGAGGTAATAACTTTCTCTCGTTTAAACACCCAGTTTGTGCTCTTTGGGTACAGCAGCCCTAGTAAACTAACACAGTACCTCAGCACAGTTTCTATACTCTTCCTCTCCCTGGTGAGGGCGTTGCTAGTCTTAAGTCTCCTGTCTAGCCAAGATCTAAAAATCAACATTTCTCTAAAATCAGACCCATGAGATTTTCACCTAACCTGACCTTCTTCCAGGGATCCCCATCTTAGGCAATGCCACCATCATCCAAACAAATGGACAAGCCAGAATTCTAGGCAAGTTGTCACTGACTCCTCTCCTCCTCCGTGGCCCACCCAATCATATACATGAATACACGCACATGCACGAACACACAGAGCTCTAGGCTAAGACTTTCACATGGAGATTCTAGTATGCTTTTGAAGACAAATAACGTCAATACTGTTTAGAAATATTCCAGATCATTCAAATTCAAGCTGGCAAATTCCTTTGTGAAGTCAGCAAATTATTATCAGAACCTGAAAAATAAATAAAAGAAAATTATAAAATCTCAGTAAAGAATATCTATATAAACCATAATCAAGACATTAGGCTACATAATCAATGGCTATTTGAAAGAATAACATGTCACGACCAAGTACAAAGCAGTTCGGCAATGCAAGTTGGCTTCCTCTCACTTACTGGCCCAGAATGTTAATATGCAAGGGAATAAGAATAGGTCAGCAAGATTTGCCTGTGAGAACCCTGCATTCCATGTTACTCAGTAGCCTAATCTACTTTCAATATATATGGATATTTTTTCATTTTTTTTCAAGAATCACTTTAAGCTTCCTGGCTCTGAGCACCATGCTTTTCTCATTTTTAAATACACTAACAGTTTTGGCAAACTATATTCTATTGAAATGTCCATCTACGTAGAACCTCTTGCCAGTGTTAATGCAGGAAAAAACCCTCACTGCCAATGTTTAATGGAGGTGACCAGCTTCATGGTAGTCAAAAATAACCTTTCCTGCTCATGAATTTGAAATGAAAAGCCCCAAACCCAATTACCAGAGAAAAATTTCCTGGAAAAATTCTTTAGCTCTGAAATTTAACCCAACTCTATGTCACTACTATGATCATCTATTCCTGTGTAACAAAATATCGCTCAAATAAAATTTTTTATCATTATTATTCGTGGTCCTGTGGGTTGACTGGGCCTAGCTGGTCGGTTCTCCTGTTGGGTTTCTCACGTGGTTGCAGTTGGTTGACAGTTGACCTATACCAATCTAAATAAAGTCTTGCCTTGGCTGCAGGTGCAAGATGGCTTGTTCACATGGCTAGTTATTGATGCAGATTATTGGCAGGGAAATCAGTGGGGCTGTTGACCAGGATACTCTTTGCAATTCAGATAGTAACATGGTCAGAGAGGTAAGCCCAGGGACTTTGAACAGGCATAGCAGCCAAGCACTGACTGAAGCAGCCCATAGTCAGCTCTGTTGCCTCTTCTACAGCATAAAGGCACATCACTGGAAGCCCTTTAAATTCATGAAAGGATTCTATGCCATTTAGAGATCTGGGTCTGAGTCCTGTGTGGAGATACCTCTGGAACACCGCTCTGACATCCTTGGAGGCTCTGTGAGCACTTGGCTTTGAGTTGGACAAGTCTGGATTCCAAGCTGGCAGATTTTACAACCTTCTTAACCTCCTCTTTAAAATGAAGGCAGCATTATACAACTTGCATAGTGGTGGTGAGATTTTTAAAAGGTTAATATATGTGAAGTACTTTGTATACTGCCTGATATGAGGTAGGAGAATTAGTGAATTGGAATTATCATCATCACCATTAAATATCATCATTGTTTTGCAGAGGGAAAAAAAGGATGATATTCAGAAAAAACTAATGATTTTCACATTTTAAATATGTATAGCCTAAGATTCCATATTAACTCCTCTTTTTTATATACTGTGGGTTCCATTTTCATATAAAAAGTCAAATGAAACTATTTGATTTACATTCCATCAATTAGCTTACTGTCTGAACATACTTCTGTTCTATGTATGGTTCAAAAGAAAGTGTTAAACTCTGTAGACTGTGTGTGTATAAGCACAGAGAAAGGACTGGAAAAACATATACCAATATGTTAAGGCTGATCATCTTTAGATAATAATATTAATCAGAGCTTTATCATGTCTCCCACATTCCAATGAACTTAGGCCTTACTCTTAAACTCAAAAGGAAAAAGAATGCAGTGTACTTCCATGTATGTCAGACATCTTGACCAGAAAATAGAAAACAAATAAAGTATAAAACTTTTTCCTTTTGCTCTGATGAGCCTATAAATAATGGAATCTAGCATTTCTGTGACTAAAATGAGCATTTACTTATTTGCCCTCATTTCTACATTCACGGTTATAGAGACCTGCCATGCCCTTGGTACTCTGGCAGACTCTGATGAAACGAAACTCTTATCCTTCTTTAAAGACCCCAGTCATTACTGGAGCCACCCCATCTGTCAACATCCGGGTGCACCCTTCCCTGCCAGGCCTCCCTAATGGTCTCTTCCTTGTGTTGTCCCCACTGTGTGGCTACCCTCTGCCACAGCTCTTGCTACAGTTTGGGTGGTGTCCAAGGAACCTGGGAAGGTGTTCTTGTTCCCAGAGGAGCCCCCACGTGCTCCTTGGAGAAGGGGGTTGACCCCCCTCCACCTCTTCTCACTCAGATTCATTCACTAGTACCAGTAGGTGCCAAATCATTACCTGTTGTGTTAACTGTTGTTCGATTCTTTCATTTCACAAAGTAACTCAGACCGAGGCAGGCTCTTGGGTTGGCTAAAGTCACACAGCAAAGCCAGAATCTCTGCTTCTTCCTCCCCAGCAAGTACCACTGCGTTCCTCCAGTCAACGCTATGGCCAGCGAAGACAGGCATGACGTGAGGAACCAGGTTCACATGTCTGCCCACGGGATCAAAGACAAGTTCTCTGAGGTCCCTGCTGCAAAACTGCCTTTTCCACCAGAAGCTCTGCCTGGTAGGGAGGCCCCATAGGGCAGGGCCTGGCCTACTGAGGTGAGGTAGTTTTACAGATGAAAATCCCAATGGTACTAATACAGCTTGGAAATGTCAGAGCAGAAAGATGATGAGCTCAGGGTTAAGTAGGCCTGGGGCTGAGTTGTATTTCTTCTGCTTACCAGCTGTTTAATATGGGGTAAGTCATTTTCCTTTCCTGAGTCTGTTTTCTCCTCTGCTAACTGGGAATTATAGCACCTACCTGGAAGGCACAGTGTGGGCGACAAGTAAAGGAGGCTGGTCTGTGTTATTAATGTTTTCGACAATGACACAGTACCCTGGTTGCCCACAAACTTAACTTCCCTATCACACCAAATATCTACCCACATCATCTGCCCTGTGGATGAGGCTCTGCAACCTGAACATCATGCTGCCTGGAGTAAGAAATAAGCAACAGTAATAAGACATTTTCCTGGAGTTCTTAAGGAACCACCTTTGGGGTGGCCATAGGTGACTGCGGTGGATAACTCTGCATCCCGGGGATCCATGGCTACTTGGGCTCCTACACACTCTCCCTGCCTCTTCCCTAGACTCCCTGTTTGCTATGTATTTGCTTGAAGGAGACGTTCACATAAGACAGTACATCAAAAGGTAGTATATTAATCAGAGTCCTCATTTTTACTTTTGCTAGGTGTCCAGAGAAGAGAACCATTAGTAGGATTTGGAAGTGTTCAGCATCTCCTGAAAGAGATGTTTCAGCTGCCCTTAACGGAGGTGTAAAACTAGGACCCAGGGACTGGACCACTCACGCATTTAGCCCTAGGTGACATCAAAGGAATTCAGCAGAGAAACAGCCTGCATGGTGTGTGAAGAGTGGGCGTGAGAATACATGGGTGCTGCTCAATTGCAGTGAGGTCCCAGTTCTCACCCCGCCCCATACCCACTCTCTGTGCCACACCACTTTGCCATGCTGTCTCACTCTCAGCTAGCCTGGACATGCTCTCCTGGCAATGACAGGGCCATACCAGAGCAAAGCCCAGAACTCAAGGCTGTTTCAAGACACTGCTTGTGTCAGGTTTGCTAACCACCCTTTGGCCAAAACAAGTCACGCGGTAAGTCTACCCTCAAAGGGCCAGGCAGAAGAATGACAGGACTGAAATAACTCCCAGACTTGCATACGATGGCCCAGAGAAAGGTGTGAGAGCTAGGGCAGCCCCTGTGGCCTGCCAGCTCCTGTCTTCCTGCCTAGCCAACTTCCACCCCATCTGCACAACAGAAATTAAGGGAAGGGCACAGGGAGGGTTCCTGTGACCTGGTCGGGAGTCCTGGCTCTGCTTTCTCTCTCACTGTGACTTGAACAGGCCACTGCATTTTTCTCATCTTATTTCCCTCCTGTATTTCCCTCCAGTGGGGAGGGGCAATGATGCAAATCCTTGCTCTTAGCTCTTCCCATGTTGAGTTAGTTTAGTGTTGTTTGGTTTAAGAAGAGTTTGTTGAACACAGGACACTCCACCAAGTCTACTAATAAAGTCCAAACTTCTTAACTAGACATTCAAAGGCCCTCTGTGATCTGAGAACTTTCTAACCCCTAGGCTACCTACATTCTGCTTTGCTCTGGGGCTATCTCTGCAGAAATCTTACCTTGAATATTCTACTGAACTTCTGAAGAACAGGACTGGAGTTATGCGGCATTTATCAGAAGACCCAGCTCATCATTGCAGTTTCCTCAGATGTTTCTGACCTGATGATGAGATAAACCATCAAACAATGCCAAGATCTGGCTAAAGACAATCATCTCTGCACTGCAATCTGCAATGCATCTCTGCAATGCGTCATCTCAGCATAGCTCTCCCATCCAGTGGGAGTCAGAAGAGCTAGTTCCAGGTATTAACTCTGCTTCTTGCTGCTGAGTGAACTGGGGACAACTGTTTATTCTCCCCAAGTGCTAATATTTGTGTCTGGTACATAAAAATGATAATAGCAACTTCACTGGTTATTGGGGGGGGCGTGGAATGAAATTGCAAATAGAAAAGAAAAAGATGCAGTACAACCTAGAAAGAAATGTTACAAGAATTACTATTCAAACCAGAGCCTTTGAATAACCCAAGGCTGTCACCAGCAGACCTATGACAATGCAGAGTTTGACAGGGCTTTCTCTCCACTAAAGCCAGTTAAGTTAGTTTCATTTTGCAAACTAAATGAAAGTCACATTTTATTCTAACAAATTGTGAATCTTAAAACTAGAGGTAACATTATTGAGTCAAGACTTTTTTTTAAACTAAAATAGAGTCAAAGACATTAGGTGAGATAAATAAATGGCTTTTTAAGAAGTAAAATGTAAGAGGTAATAAGGCATTGGTATGCCAATTTTACAGCAAGACCACTGTGAACCATGGAGGCGAAGTGATTTGCAGAAGCTAACAAGTTATGGATCAAATATTATACAAAATACCTCAGGAGGGAAGAGAAATGCATCTATACCATACACACACACAGAGCTGTGTTTAGTTACAGATCATGGGGACACTTTCTGTGACTGTTCTAAGCTGCCCAGATACAGATTTATCAAAGAATAGTGTTGAGGGGAAGGGAGCTTTCACTAAGGGCAAACCCAGCCAAGAACATCCTGTATGAAAACTTAGTAAGCAACACAATTTGGCACCATTGCAGAAATGAACATTTTTGCCTTTTTCTATCACAGAATCAAGCTCACCAGCAGTCCAGACCTGTTCCTGCATCAGAGGCCCTGAGTGCAATTGTGAGACCATCTGTCTCACCCAATGAACCTTTCCCTGCTCCGGGGAGGGACTGCAAGTGCTGAGAAAAGAGGAGGAGGTGCTGGGTGCAGTGGGAAGCTCCACTTTCTGCCCTACAGCATTTTCCTGTTCAGGTTTTTCAGGTATCTTGTTGGAATCTGCCCTATTTCCTCCTGTAGTCTCCTAACTGCCCTTGAAATCCTCGTCAGCAAAGGAGGGGTGGTCCTAAAGAGTCCAGTCATCCTGCTTAATGGCCATTCATCTTCAAACTTAAACTAGAGCTACATTCCCAGGCACGGCAGCCTTTCTGCTTCAGATTGCACTCAGCCTTGCCAGGAAGCCAAAGATGCGGCCACCTTTATGGGGATAAGAGATGTGAACAGACTCTCTGGTCAGGAGACATTGCCTTTTTCTGTCTGAACTTCTTTCATTCAATACTTACAACTTCAGTTTGGTTTCTTTTGAGAATCCCACCAAAGAATATCCTGGGGAGAAGATTCCCTTGAAACACTGTTAAGATATCCTTAGTAGTCATCTGACCAACAGCCTCACTTTTCAGATAGGAATGCAGAGGACCAGAAAGATGAAGGAACTTGCCCCAGGTTACACAACAAGTTAGCAGCCAAGAAAACACAAATACCAGGTTCCTACCACCCCTAGTCCAGCCCACTTTCCACTGGGTCATACTCAACTCCTCAGCTGCTTAGGAATATCCCAGCAAGGATTGTTGGGGTTCATAAGCCCCCTCCCTGAGCTTGACACTGGAGGGAAAGAAGTGAGTAGGAAGTGATTTCCACTCTGAATGTTCTCTCTGTCTATATAGAGAGGCACAGGCTTAAAGCAAAGACAAAGTAATCCAATGGGATGAATGTTTCAGTGGAGGCTTGCAAAGGTGAACAGCAGAGGAAAGTCCCTCTGAGAAGACAGGATTGGGGAGGCCTCTCCAAAGAGATGATAGTTAAGCTGACTCTCAAAGAAAGTGTGATGGGTCAAGACAATGAAAGAATATGTGGAACATTCAAAGTCATATTCCAAGAAGCCTGAGAAGGGCCAAGACCCTCTGTTGGCGGTCTCTAGAGAACAGACTGGTAGGAGATACTAGAAAACAGGCCAGAACAGATCGCATGTGACCTTGTACATCAATGACAGAGGACAGGGATTTTACTTAGTGGGCAATGGATTGTACACTAATTTGATAGGGCTGCTGTAACAACATAGCACAAACTGGGGGTGGCAAGAAGCTTAAATGACAGAAATGTATTGTCTCTCAACTCTGGAGGCTGGAAGGCCAAGATCCATGTTTCTGTAGGGTTAATTTCTTCTGAGGGCTGTGCCATGCCTACTTCTTGCTTCTGATGGTTTGGTGGCAGTCCAAGTGGAGATGTTCATAGGCAATTAGAAGTACAAGAAAGAATGAGGTTTTCTTGCCTCAGCTCTTTCAAAGACCTATGAAGTGGATGGCAATCTGCTGGAGCCTGAGAATCAAACATGAATTACAGCAGATTCTGGATTGCATAACTCACCCCCAACTCTGTGTCCTTCCTCCTTAACAAAAATCCCTGATTTCATTCATGTTAAGCCTCCCATGTGCTCAAGGAAGATGGTTCAAGGCCAGGCCCAACGAATGAATATTGATCAGTCCAAGCCAACAGAGGCAATTCTATTCCTCTTGGCAGGGCTCAGTTTAGGCTCGGCCATGTGATGCACCCTGGGCAGTGAGCTCCAAAGAGGAAGTCTATAGGGGGCACCTATAAAAGGTTTTCCTCCCTGATAAAAAGAGATGGGTAAAGAAAAACACCCTCACAGATAAATCCAGTTTTAGATTGGGTATGTTTTACCTGGGTACCCCTTGATCCAGTCAAACTGATGCATAAAATTAGCCACATGGCTTCTTTGAAATACATTCTCCATCTCCTGAGCATTTAGTCATATCCCCATCACTGATACAGCAATACCAGCCATGGCTGCATTAGCCACAAGACCATCACCTTTCCAAGAGCATACTGACTTAACTCTTATTCTTAGTGTTAGTTGCTCCCCTGAATAGTCACTAGGTGAGGAATTCCATTCTGACAGTTGTCCTCCAGGAAGACCAACCAACCAAAGTGACAAGCCCTCATCTTCTTTATTGCTGCATGTCCAATCTCCTCTCAGGTACTGAATGTTAGCCAAGCATCAGAGTCACACTGTAAGGAAAAACTGCCAATCAACTCAGGCTCTGCTGAAGAAACAACAAAGAGAGATGCTGTTAGTGTTTTTGTCTCTTTATCTTGGTTTGCCCACTGTGTAAATATTCTATTCTCCCTGTAGTCCCTGATGCCCTGTCTCTAGCTATGGATAGTGGAGCAAGTTTCAGTCCACAGGTTTCCAACAAGTGTTATCTGGTAAAGTTCCATGAGACACCAGGAAATGCTCTATAGCAAAATAAGGAAAGTAGCAATGAGGAGCTTCTGTTGTTCTATATACTTGGAAAACTTTATACAGGCTTCTTTACTTCCATGTTTATTTAACTCTACACATGCCTGAGCTTTCAATAATAAACTGATGTGTTAACACATGTTAAACACTGTGAATGGTATCTATCATACATTAAATGTTAACTATTTTATCAGTCAGATGGGCCAGGTTGTGCTTCTATAACAAACAACTCCAAAATCTCAGTGGCTGACAATAACAAAAAATTACTTCTTATTCACCCTACATGTCTCTCACATGTTGGAGTGGGGAGTCCTCTACATCCATAATGCCACCAGTCACAGAGAGAGTCAAACTGAAGAGGTGAGCACTAGCAATGACACATGGCACTTCTATGCATGTTTCACTGGCAGAAGCAAGTCACGTGTCTGCACCTAACTCCAATAGCAGGGGAAATTCATTCTTTCGGCATGCCCAGAAATGGAGGAAAACGGGGTGTCGATGAGTGCTTGTGTCAGCAATCGTCTACACACCTGTTTTCTATTGCTATCATTATTTTTGTTGTTACCCCTATCAATACAGTTTTCCAAGAATCAAGCCACATATTTTCAAAATTACTCAACAAAGGACCAGTTTCTCTTAGAACACCAACTGATAAGGAATGCAGGTTGGGTGATGCTTACTCAGAGTGGCTCCGGCGCTATTCAGCCACTCCATCCCTTTGCTTCTGCTCGGATCACGTAGTGGGTCCTGAATTCTCTGCCCTGTGCCCTGACTCTAGGCCTGAGGTTTAGGAGCCATCTAGCCTCTCCTCTTATGACTTTGGGTCTTTGCTCACCAACAGTTTTCAACCTTGCCCTTCTCTGTTCTACCTCACACTCATTCTGCTCCCTGGTTCCACTGCCATATCCTCACTGCACCTCCCATCCCACCCTCCCCCCACACACATGCATCCCCCCCTCAACAAGCTCTGTCTCCAACATCAGTTAAAGAAAACAGAGACAAATTTGGAAAAGCAGCCAGCCACAAAGCTTTCATTGCTATGTGTACTGATTGAGGATCACCCAAAGAGGATTTAATGCATCTTCAAAATTGTTTCGCAATCCAGTAATTTCCTGGAATAATAATTAGGTCCCCATGGGGTGGGGGAAGACAGAATTTGTGTCCCCCATTTCTCCCTTTGCAGTTGGCCATTGCAGGTGGGAAAATTGGAGGAAATGACTATGATGGCATGATGCTGGCCCACCTAAAATTTGTGTTATGAAACCGAGTTGCATAAGCTGTTAGAGAAAATAAGTTATATTCTCAGGAACAGATTCCAGTGAATCAGCTCATTTTAGCCTCACATCTTCATCTGTCTCTAAAGTGGCTTATTTAAATTTTAATAGAAAATGTTCAATGTGGGGCTCCAATGAAGGGAATGAAAATAACACTGTTTATCCCCAAGATAAAACTGTGTCAGGATCAAAAGAAAAAAAAGAGAAAAATGTGATGCTAATTTCTTGAAAACAAACCTCCTATGTCCCATTTTGTAGGGACTGGACAAAGCAATATAAAGTCTATTGTATTGAACAAAAGCAAAGATGGTACATTGAGAGACTAACTGTCCCTTTTTATTTGGCTCTTTAAAAAATCATTCAAAGAAGAAAAGTGCCCTTGGGGGAAAGTGAGAAAAGCTTACAAAAGAAAGTTTTGCCACCTCCATGGAGTCGTTGCAGGGGCAAAAATAGGAGAAAGCATAGGGTAGAAGGAAGGTCTTTCCTGGGCTTGGAAGTAAAAAAATTGGGTTCAAATACTGCCTTTGCCACTTACCGGCTTGTATGATATTGGATAAGCAAATTAACAGTGACAGAGTATACATTACTACCTCCAACAAGGAGAATAATAATTGCTACTTCATGACGCTGTCACAGGAGGAAGACAAGATGCCTTACCCAGCCCATCCTCTCCCAGAGTGATATATCTCAATGACCTCCACACTCTCTATACCAGGAGCCGGCAAACCATAGCTCAAAGCCTAAATCTGACCTGCTTCCGGTGTTTTGGTACAAGTTCATCTGCACAGAACCATGCCCCTTTGTTTACTGTCCTCAGTGTCTACTTCTACTGGACCGCAGACAGAGACCACACAGACAGTAAATCCTAGAATATTTCTCTGGCTTTTGCTGAACATGTGTGTCACTTCTTCCTCTAGATAGTTGTGAAATGTGAGAGTCATCTCAAGTAAACCCATCAACTTCAGTCTCTGCGTCCAGTTAGTCACCATCTCCTGTGAATTCTGCCTCCAAATATCTCTTGAATGTTTTCACTGCTCTGTCTCCGGAGCCATCACCCCATCCAAGTCACCACCGTGACTGCATGAGTGTCCTAGGAGGCCTCCCAGCACCCACTCTTACTCTCCTCTCCTGCTCGTGCTATCAACACACACACACACACACACACCCCTCTTCAAACAGCAGCCTGAGTGCGCTTTTTTAAATGCTTTTCATGCCAACCCTCTGCATAAAACCACTTAGAGGATCCCCACTGCTCTTAGGATAAAGGTCAAAATCCTGACAGACACCTTGAGTCTCAGTAACCCGCGTCCTCACCATCTTTGATTTTAGGACATTCCTCTACCACTGCCCTGGGGGCACACCAGCCTTCTTTCTGCTTTTCTATTGAAAGGAAGCCTGCTTTTTTCTTGCCTTAAGGACTGCACATAGAATGATTCCTGGTCTAGGAAGAGACTTCCCCTCCCATCCTTCACCTTCTGTACCTGCATATCTCCTATTCATCCTACAGGCCACAGCATAATTGTCACCTGCTCAGGTCCAACTACCCTCACTTTCAGCCCCATCCTCACACCAGGCAACATCAGAATGCCTGGATTTGCGCTTGATTTTTGCCTATCAATGCTTATTTAATACCTGCCCTCCCAAGAATGTAAGCTCTTGGGGGTGGGGTAAACCAGGCACATGGCCACGTCCGTATCTCCAGCACACAGCACAGCCAAAGCTTCACACAAAGCAGAGTGGGGTCATGATTAAGAGTGGACATCACCGCCAGACTGGCTGAACTGAAATCCCTCACTGCTTTCCAGCTCTGTGACCAAACCGCTGAACCTTGTTGTGTCTTAGTCTCTGCCTGTGTTAAATGGGGATGATGGAGCATATTGCAGCAGTATGTGGTAGCATGTTGTGAGGATGAGATTATTTAATATATAGAAAATGGAACAGTGCTGGTTACATGTTAAACTACCTAAGTGTTTGCTATTATGACCAGAGCAGGTGCTCAATAAAAATGGCAGAATGACTATTTTTCCCAAGGGAGCATGTTTTCAGAGATAGCTATTTCATGTGAAGTTCATATCCATGCTCCAATAACTCTAGATCCTTGACTTTCCAAAGTTCCATCTGTGTTGTGCTCCCTATTTGCTTTTATACATCATCCTCAGTCTTGTACTCATTGATGATTACAATTCTTTGCAAACACTACTTTCACCCTCAAGCAAATTGTTTCCTCTGCTCCCAGACAACCAACAAAAAATTAACCTCCTTTTCCTCTGATGAGATGGATAGATAAATATTCTCTCTCTCTCTCTCTCTCTCTCTCTCTCTCTATATATATATATATATATATATATATATATGTATATATATGAAGGGTGTACATATTTTATACACACACACACACTTTCAGTCATTTTTTCTGCACAGGGACCATGATGATCAAGATTGTCGCCACCTCAACATTTCCCTAAAACATAGTGTTTATATCTTCAATACATCACCCATGCCATTTGATTTCAATGCTTTTAGTAATCTACTTGTATCTTCTCCAGGAAGTTTTGACCTTTGAAAGGGCAGGGACCACAGCTTATTCAACTTAAAATGGCCCAAAATGCTTTGGCCCTCCTCTACGAAGGCAGTAGGCACTCAGAAAATGGTGACAATTTGTTACCAGTGGTTGAATCCATTTTTGTGTCAGCAGCACCTACTGCAACATAGTAGGCTTTGGAGCAAGTGTTTGTGCAATTGTGCCACACTACAGAGGTATCTCTGGCACTGGCCTCCTGCTTTCTCAATTTAAACTTCAAGGACCAGCAGCAATGCAACCCAATGCAAGATGGACAGGGGTTGTCCATTTGTTGAGCCAGAAGGACAGGCAAGGTGTATGTTCCTGAAGGCCAAACCAGCAATGAGTCAGGGAGACCCACTGCAGAAATACACAGAGCCTGCCAACTAGAGAGGGCAGTGAAATTTTCAGAGCCCCTCTAAGGTCCAATTGAAGCCTTGGTTTTTGGGCATCGTAGAGCTTGCCTTCAGTGAGACATTACTATACATTGTAATGCTCACCATTGGTGTATTTTGTTTCTTAGGAAACCATATGGTCTTCCCACATGCAAACACTAGGACCCAATATGTGTAGGACATGCAGCCAGGTACTAATGATGCAGCAATGAAGGACAGTCCTGCCTCTCAAGGAGTTCACAGCCTAAAAGGGAAATGAGAGAGAAAGATGGAAATAGAGAGAGGGGTCTGGAAAAGTCAGAAAGCCACAAAATCACCAAAAAAGAATGGAAGAAGTCACTGTGCGTAGAAAATTGCTTGTATAGACTGTTGGGTGAAAACAGCATGTTGCAAAATAGGTTTTGAAGTATTTTTTGTTTATCTATGCTTTTTGTATAAGAAATCATATTATGGCAATGCACACATGTGTGTACATACACCAAAATGTTAGTTCTACTGCAGGTGAGATCGATTTGGGCTCTCTGATGAAAAGGAGACTCTTTCATAGTGTTTGATTTTTATTTTTGAATAATAAGCATGACTTTTTTAAAAAATAAACTTTTTATTTTGAAACAAGTGTAGATTCACATGCAATTGTAAGAAATAATGTAGAGAGATCCTGTCTGTACCCTCTACCCAGTTTACCCCACTGGTCACATTCTGCAAACTATAGCACAATATCCCAAGCACAATATTGGCATTGACACAGGTGGGACATAAAACACTTCTATCAGTACAGGGATGCTTCCTGCTGTAAATGCCTAATTTTTGCAAGTTAATAAGACATAACCCGCAGGAACAAATTTAAGAGCTCACTGGTGCCAGAAAACAAAGAGTTCATTAAGAATAGGTACTTTTTAAATTTTCACATCTATTAAAGCCCAATACTCTCACTAGTTATTGACTTGAGGGAGTCAAGACTTGGGGAGTTCTGGTGGTGTCTTCCCCTCTGTGGCTGCCCAGCATGTGGAGACTCTTCCTTTTCTGGAAATGAGAAGAGTGGGTGCAGGACAGAGTCTCCAGGGATGGAAGCAAAGGGATGACAGGTGCTCACTCCACTCCCTAATATCGAGGTTCCAGCAAAAGACCTACACATGACCAGGTGATGCTCATGGCCCCCCACACCCAGGACTTTGAACCTTGAAAGAGAGACTTAGAGGCACAGGGGTGATGGAGACTATATGTGAGAAAAGGCTGATTCAGCAATCCATGAGGGTAGTGGTAAGTGTCCAGTTCAGAGATGCCAGAGTGGACATCCCAGGCAACAGGGTCCGCAGTGGACTGGTGGCCAGGCCTTACCTCCTTCAGTTTCTGCCTATTTTCTCAATTCCATGAGCCTTCCCACCTAGCCTGCTGCTTAATTTATTTTCTGCTTAAATAAGCCAGAGCTTCTTCTTGTGGTTTGCAAACCAGAACACTGAGAGGGATAGGTAACCACCATGTACAATTAACTCTTTTTCTGTTATCTCTGCAATTGTCAGAACAATCCTATTAAGTGGGCAGTATTCTAGGATGGAACTATTTTTTTTCTAGGATTCTAAATGTTAAAAGTGCATAAATGACAAAGGTCTTCTAACTAATGGGGTTTTTAATGATCATCCATTTATTCAATCACCTTCTAATAATGCCTGAGTTTGCCATGGCGCATTGTGTGTGGGAACAGTGTGGTGTGATGGACTGAAAATACCTGCTGTGTGATGTCTCGGCAGCTCTCTGCACAAGCCGTGAGAGTTCTCGGCCATTTATATAATTTGCTATGAAAACTATTTTGAAGCAATGAATTACAATTGTGCAAATATACATCCAATTTCTAAATCTCCATAATAATAGCATTTTTAAAAAGCCAAGACAATATCCCAAAAGAATGTACCCAGAAAATATTGAGTCTGAATCGAGTGAGGCTCCCCCTTCGTGATTGGTTTACTCTTTTAGTGTTGATAACCCTAACCCAGGAGTAGTCCTGCAATGATATGCACCACATCCCAGACATTCTGAACGAATGCCTCCTCTGTTTCTGTTTGACAGCTGAGGAAGCTGCAGCTCAGATGGGTCCTGTGAGTCATGTCTAAAATACCACACCAGCGAATGAGTCACAGTGTTCGCATTCATATTTTCTACTTCTTTGCCTCTCTAAAGGTAATTTAATTTGTGTAGATTTAACTTCTAATTCACTCCCTTTTTCTTTGGGTGTGTTTGCAAAGAGCTTGGACAAACACGGAGCATGGAGCAATGGACACCTGTCAGCTGTCAGATCACCGCTATGATTCAATATTTCTTTAACCCAACCACTAGATTTTAATTTCAAAATAATTATATTTTTTATCCTGAGGAGTTCCCTTTCATTCTTTTATCAAATCTGTTAACTAATGATTGATAGTCTCTTTCTCCTCCCTATTTTTATTCTATCTTTTCCTTCTTCAAGCATCATATTCTTTGGCAGTATATCTTCTCTATCACCCCCAACACCTGAAGACCTTCGGGGTCAAAACCTGTTGGTTTTGTTTCTGCTGACCACCCCTCACAATGACCTGCTTGCGTGTATATTTGGTCACTTTCCGTGAGTTTATGTTTGGCTGAAGTTAACCTGTGGGCATCCCGAAGGCTCCGAGTTGAAGATGCTGACCCCTTTAGAGAGTCTGCATATGGTGTCTCTGGATGCCAGGGACTGCTCTCAAGATAGGGCCACTTTAACTTGTTGGCTCCGTTTTCCCTGAAGGCACCAGGGATACCAAATAATACTAGGTCCACAGGAGAAAAAGCCTGGACTAGAGCTAAAAAACTCCAGGGAAGACTAATGTTGTTATCAGTTAAATTCTACCCAGAGTCAGTTGCAGGCAGCTGTCTGTTGGTGTTTTACTGCAATTTTTTTACATCGCGTAGAGGCTTCAGCAGTCATGGTTTACAAGGGGATCACAAGTGCAGTTGCATGAGCCCCAGATCCATTTTCCTATAGTCTGTGCCATCAAAAATCCTCAAAGCTTCAGGCACCTGCTTGTGTCATTTCACCCAAGATTACTCTGCTTTCATGATTACTCACCTCTCTGGTTCCAGCTTATGGCTTGCAAATTTGCAGTTTTGTTATTTTCAGAAATTCCTCACTTGTGGGCTCAGCAATGCACTGGCAAGTGTGTATGTGTGAGGGTGTATGGGTTTTGTTTTGTTTTTGTTTTTGTGTTGTTTTAACACGTAGGTATTTCATGGCAGAAAAGCTCTCCAGGCCATCTTGTCTACCATGTGGCTGGAAGAGGAAGTGCACACAAACTTCAGAGATGACTGATTATAATGACTGGCTCCAGGCCAAACCAGCTTGAGCAGAAGAGAGCAGCATACACACGTTCATCCCTTGTGCTCCCAGCCCTCTCAAATGCCCCTGAAACTGTCCTGACAAGCTCCGGAGAATGTCTCACAGGTGCTCCAAGAATTACCTGACTCACCTTTTGTTCTTGTCCTCTCTGGATCACAGTGCTGGTCATCAAATACACAAAAGTGACCACTCTGTTCCTCTTGTCCACCAAAGAACCCTCTGCCCCTGCTGCCCACTGCTGCCTGCTGCTGCCCAAGGCCCAAGACACTGACTTTGTGACTGAGAATACCAATGCCAAGGGTCACAGCCCCATCTCACTTATCTGGCCACTCTTGCAACCCAGGCCACCATTCCAAGGCTCTTGGCATCTTGGTCCTCAGTCTTTTCAGTAATCATAGGAAACTCATCTCTTTATTTTATCAGTGAGGGCCAAGGTCAAAGACATTCATTATTCTTGTGAGTAACTTTTGCTGAGAGCACCAGGCACAGTGTGCTCTCTATACACACATTATCTCATTCATCCCATGAAAGTCTTTTTGTCTCCATCCAGGAGCTGCCAACCAAATGAAGGTGTCTCCTACTTACTTTTTTCAAATGCTCATTTAAACCATGGTTAAGAATGCTGACTCTGGAGCATCACCAGGTTTAAATTTTTGTTCTGCTGCTTACTAGATGTGTGCCTTTAAACAAACTACTTACCTGTCTCATAGGCTCAGTTTTCCTACCTGTAAAATGGAGCCGATTAGAGGACATGCCCCCATAGGGTTATCATGAGCATCAGAGAAGTGAATCACTGTAGAATGTTTGGCTCCATGCCCAGCACATTGCAAATGCCACACACGTTAGACATTTTTCATGTTTTGATATGATTGTGTATGTCAATGTAAAAGGATAGATTTTGCTCATTGTGACTTTTTCATTGAATGGTTACTAAAAGTATAGTTAGTGTGGCAATATGGACACTAATAGGTGGGGGCACAGATTCACAAAGATTGTAAACTACTGGCCTAGGGAGAGCCATGCATACCTCACAGGGCTGTTGGGAGGATTAGACGACAATGACACTGGGTCATCATAGTCCAGGGAGGTCCCACTCCCCTTCCATGGAGGCCAAAGCCAGTAGAACCAGAGTGGGTGGGCTCTGGAGCTTGTGTGACAGCGATAGGGGAGGGGCTCCGACAAATCTTTTCCCAGACCCTGGATCAAAGGTTTAATAAGCCAGACCTGCCTACGTGTTAAGAGTTCTAAAAGTGTTGTGAAAGGTTAAAACACACAAAGCCAACAATTCCTAAACCCAGGATCACACAATGAGTGATAGGGGAATGGCTCTCAGGAATCTCTCAGGGTTTCTGAGTTTTTTTTTTAAAAAAAGATATATATTAAAATAATGTACAAGTGAAGAACAAAGGGAGGCCAAATGAATGGCACAGACTTGAAGATACACCTGGGACATTATATTTATATTCTACATTAATATCCACTTCTCTACCACATCTATATCTAATTCTGTGCTTTTATCAATAATCTCATCTTTTCCATGTAATTAGGAGTCATCTTACTCAGACGTGGCAAGCAACATTCGGGGATGGCCCTAAAACATAGAAAACCACGGTGATAATTGCTTACTTTCCATCTCTCTCTCTCTTTCTCCCTGTCCGCACTGCCTTGCTTTTCTCTGTCTCAGAATATGGAGTCCTCATTTATACTCATCAAAGTGTGTTAATGAGAACTTCGCAGAAAGAAAAAATGAGGAAAGTAAAAAGGGAAAAAGAGAAAAAGACACATCATGGGAGTTTAGGTTCTCGTTAACAAGCAAGAGAGCAAAGAGGACAAACACAAGGTTGTCATGTTTGGCCATGACCACATTGTTCATTTACTAAAGATGCTTATGATACCTTCCCTGGTTCTTGTGAGTCTAAAGAAAATTCTTTAGTGGCGTGAATTTGTTTTTAATTAAGTAAATTTATTTTGAATATTTACTGGACAGAAGATACATAGACAGATGTGTTGAAAAACATGAAGCTCAAAAATATGTCTTCTTTCCACCCAGGTCCACTTGGGTCAACCGTAGTCACCCTCCAAGCTTCCTATGTATACGGTGCTTGGCATATAGTAGGTACTCAACAAATACTTGTTTATTGAATAAATAAGTCTTCCTAAATACCCAAACATAATCAATACCCATCATACCCGTTATACCCATCATACCAGTGGGCAGGGCCATGCCTCTTTGTTTAAAAACACTCAAACCAGCTAAACCATGACCATTATTTTGTGTTTCCTTCCTTTGAAACATCCTTAAGTAAAGACTCCTCTTACCTTCTTCATTTTGTAGTTGCTGTCATCTCCCAATTCTTTGCTCCAGTTCTGGCACCTACCACCTGTTGCACGTTATCAGCACAGCTATTGAAACACCTGTCCATTGGTTCTAACATTGCTGCAATATTTCCCAGACCTGTTAGACTGGGTGTGTGGTGAGCTTTCAGCTTTTCAGGAAGGAACCTCCAGCTGAGTGAGATGTCAGTCTCACTCAGCCTTGCTTTTCCACTCTACTCTGTCAGTTTTTAAAGGATGCATTGACACGGTCAGAGCTGAGTGTCCTGGAAGGATTACCCTGAAGACAGTGAGAAATTAGAGGGAAATTAGAACAGAAGGCCGGTAGTTCAGAAAATATTCAGTAATCCAAGTGAGAAGAAGTGAATATCCAAACTAAGGTGGTAGTGGGAAGGAGAGGGAAGAAGAAATAAGATAGATTAAGGACGCAAATGGCCTGGGAAAGTGACTGGATGAGATCCAGGCTCAACAGATGGTGGTGGTGAACTGGTGATCTGTAAAGCATGCGCTGTATCAGAGAGCAGAGTTGTCTGACAAGTTGCCATAGAGGTGATCAAATGGGAGCTGAGTCCTGAATGACAAAGAATTTACACACAGGCATGGTGGTGAGTAGACAGGATTCCAGGTGAGAGACAGTGAGTGGGAAGCACTGGCTGGAAACCCCAGAAATGATCTTGGATACTGTAGTGTCCTTCACACCTAGACAGGCAAGTTCTTATCTATCCAGCACTCCTTTCCTCTTCTTCTGGAAACAAAGCCCATCTTTCCTGTGGAAACCAAAACATTATGAATCATGAATAGCTGTCCCTCTTCATCCAGGCTCCCGGAGTGAACAAATCACCCAGGGTGAGGATTCCATCACCTTCACCTCAGTGATTGGCTCACTTTTGAACAATTGGCCCCAAAAAGGTCCAATTAGAATTACTGAAAAGTTTGAGATTACTTATTCCAAGGCATTAAAATGAAATTTCTTATTCTAGCTAGAATGTGAATGGTTTCTAACTTATTTTTCCCACTCCTCTATCTACGTACCCACTGATGCAGGCACAGGAATCTTTCGATTACACACAATAAAAATCCAGTGCCAACTAGAATAAAAGCTTAAGACCAAAAAAAAAAAGGCCTTATTCTGGTTCCCAGAATAATTTTCCTTTCACTATCCCCTACTATCTTTCTCACCCTTGTAGAGACATCAGCAAAGTTGTGTAATGGAGACAATTTCTCCCTTCTCAGGAAAGAAATTTATTCTAATGATTGCACAACTGTCCTCTTGACATTGCTGGTCTGTTACCTCTTTACACAATTTAAAAAAAAATATGATAGAGGTTGTTTCTTGGCATTACACCTCAACACACCCATGCCTTTGGAAAGTGCCGCTAACTTTTCCCTGTCTCCATTTGGGTGTTTTTATAGTTCTCTTTCTTTTTCTATGCTGGGCTTTTTGAAGCAAAAAATTTGCCTTAGAATCAGATAGCGGTTAGTTAGGACCAAGACCACCCAAGTGTTGTTGAGCTGAGGAAATTGCATCAGGTAAACATCCGTGTTGTCTGCGCCGCAACACAGGACTATGCCCGGTCCCAGAGAATGACTGAGAATCAGTCCATCAGTCCGCACCTACTAATGACTTGTATTCCAAAAAGAACCAAATCTGTCTTGTTCAGTAGAGGTACAGGAAGTTTCTTTTAATATTACCTCCAAGTTCAGTATCATGTGTATCTGTTGGTCCAGGTGGGACACCTTTCAGGAGGCAAATAAATAGGTTTGGTGTTCACACGACCAACAAAACTCCATTATCAATAGAGTGAGTTTTTCTAGGACTTTAGAGCAGCACATTTAGAAACTGCTTGAAGTGATTTAGGTAGAAATATTTAAATAAACCCAAATTTAAAAAACAGTTCACTAGATGACTTAAACTAACAGAATCTTAGGAGAAATCAGAAATTCACAAGAAAATTAGCTAAAGTCAGGGATTATCTAAAAATTCTAACATCTAATCTAATCACATAAACAATTACTTGTGTTTTTCTAGGCTTTTACCATTTGCATAGATTTCACTCATAAGCTGTTATTTCCATTAAACACAGCATATACTTTTATTTTTCCCCCTTCGGACAGATGTTGAAGTTGAGGAGTGGAGTGGTTTAGAAATTGCCAAGGTTCAGACCGCAAATGAATGGGAAGGTGTGACTCAAAGTGTACTTTGCCTTTTTGTCCAAAAGCCAAAATGAAGGAAGATGGGCTCTAAAACCAGGGCTCCCCAGACTCTGGCTAACCCTGTGATGTTGATCCAGTGCCTAAATCTTGTTAACATTTTCATTAGTTTTCTTATTATGAAATATGGCTAAGATTTACTTGAAAGTCTCATTTTGAGATTTGAATAAGATAAAGTAAGACACCCTACTGACAGCGGTAGTCAATATTAGTTCCCTTCTTCCTTCTTTTAGAATAAAATGCACTATATGCATTCAATATGCACTACAATTGTAATTCTAAAGCCATAATCAATACGTAGATGTTCATGTGTTCAGAATTAAACCAATTTGAGGTCCTTAGCCATCACTGAAATAGTCCTTTATGCTCACAATCACCAAGCCCACCCCTGCCACTACCCAATTGTGTACCTCTTATATCAGCAGACGACACCACCATCAATCCAGGTCCCCAAAACTGAAACCTGTAAGGTAGCCCATGCCCCTCCTTCTTCTTGCCCTTGACATCCCACTAGTCATTGAATCCTACTCATGTCACCTCCCAAACACATCTGCAAAATGTGCTGCCTCCCCTCCATCACCACGTCCCATGCTCTGATGCACAACCCAGTCACTGCTGTGGCATAGTCTGCTTCTGGTCTCACCTCAGGCCATTCTTCCTCCCTGATGCTTTTCCCTGGGAACCTGTAAGAGACCAATCTGATCTCACAATCCCTGCTCTGAGTTATCCCACCCTTCCAGCTGCCCGAGGAGTCCACACTCTGTAGCCTAGTGCACAAAACCCACCATCAGCTGGTCTTTACCGTGATCTTCTGCCTCCTCTCCCATCCTTCTTCCAGAGCCTCCCCGGGCCAAGTCTAACTATTGTAATTCCCTAAAAGTGCTTTGTTCTTTCTCATTGTCAGTGATGATCTCTCTGCTCAGGAAACTTTCTCCATTTGATTTCTGGAAAAGTATCTTCATCATTAAAACTCAGCCCAATATCACCTTTTGCTCCAGGATGCCTTCCCTGATCTCACCCCCAAAAGCTGTGCTCTATGCCCTGTCATGTGCTCCTGTAGCACCTTATGTTTGCCCCATGTTTTCAAAGCACTTGTCACAGTTACTGTAACTGGTAGTTTATATATATGTATGCAGATAAAGAGAGTTGCAAAGAGAGGGGCAATATTCTATTGAGGTTGAAAGTAAGCTCTAAAGCTGCTTGGGTTAGTCTCCTGCAATATCACTTACTAACTCTGGGATCTTTGATCAGTTTAATTGAACTTCCCATGCCTCCTTTTTATATGGCACCAGCAACTTGGTGACTTGGAACAACAGAAATTTACTCTCTCACAGTTCTGAGGGCCCAAGGACTGACATCCAGGTGTCAGCAGGGTTGCACTCCATCTGAAGCGGGTAGATGATCTGCCCCTTGCCTTCTCCACCTTCTGGTGGCTCAGGGTTTTCTTCTCGGGGCCACATCCTGCAGTCTCTGCCTCCATTGTTACATGGCCTTTTCCTCTTCCCTACATATCTCTCCTCTCTGTGTTTCTTATAAAAATCTTTGCCATTGGATCTATGGCCCATCTTGATAATTCAGATGTTTTCCTCATCTAAAGAGCCTTAACTTAATTATATCTGTAAAGACCTTTTCTCAAGTGAGGCCACATTCGTAGTTTCCAGGGATTAGGACATAAACATATCTTTTGGGGGGCACATTCAACACACTAGAAGGTGCTACAATGGTTTGCCTAACTCCTATATTTCTTGGCAACATGGAATGAGATGATGTATGTAAAGCTCTCAGAACAGTATCCGGCAGAGACTAAATGCTCAGTAGATGATAGCTCTGGTTCATATTAGTATTAGCATTTTTTTCCATAGTGATTATCTTAGAGGTCGGCACATATATAGTCCTTTAATACCTGGTCACTTATTTTAAAAACTGTTTCTTAGATCAAAACAATTAACTAGAACACTTGAGACATATTGATAACAGAAAGGGTTTAAGTAGGTTTCACTAGACAATCTTTGTTTTAACAAGAAAATTCATTTAGCCAGGGTTCTCACCGCACCACCACACCGTCCCAGCACACACCAACCGTGGCAGGCTGTCTGTAGTAGCTCCTTCCCAAAGGGAGATTACCCATGCCAAGGGCATGGAGGCCTTTGCTTTTTACCAGTACCAGAATAATGGATGACTTTATGTGCAGTCACGTTGGAGAGGTCATGTGTGTGTGATTATAGACTTGGAAAGGCTAGGAAAGCAACCACCAAATAACCACTCTGCAAGATTACAAATGTGAGGGTTTATCAAGGTTGGCAAACCAATTACTTTCCCCAGATCACTTCCTGAGTTGGTGACAAAGCAAAGCCCAGGGCCCAGGTCTCCAGATTCTCCCGACTTCGGTTCTCACTAATGATCTATCTCATCCTGCTGACACTATTCAGTACAAGAAATTAATACAAATAGTAACATCAGCTACTGAAAAGGATAGAGAAGGTCAAGAACCAATTTATGTGGCTTAGCATGGTCTGTCATTTTAATATTCTATTCCAGTGGATCCCTGTAATGATACAGATAATAGCTATGTGAACTTATATTTCACTTTTATTTGGTAATAGCAACAGAGAGAATAGTGAAGTATATCTGAGTCACCTTATTTTGACACCCAAATTCCTCTTCAACTTTCCTTGATGATAGGACCACCTCTTCTTTCCCTTCACACACCTTCTGCTTCAATTAAGGGAAGTATTCACTTGCTGCATACCTATTCCATCCTGTCAACCAGCCAACATTTTGTTCCAGCTCTTATTCTTTGTATCCTAAAGATCTATTTTACTTCTGCATCTCCAAGTCCTGCTACCCTTGAAGGCTCAGTTCAAATGGCATATGATCCAAAAAGCCCTCCTTGCTTGCTGCTACATGGAAGTGACTTTTTTTGTTCTCCAAAGGCCATTTCACAATGTTTACATCTCTCTTGTAGCATTAATCATGTCTTAATTTATATTTTAGATCTTCTGTTTTTATTTAGCTCTCATAGACTTCAATAGAATGAAGTTAAATAATATTTCTGTTAGTTTATTACAAGCTGAAAACCCCCATGTCCACAGGACCTTCTGAGAGAGTCTCAACACATGATCTTGATATTGTGGCCATGGCTGAATGGTCCAGGATGAGAGCCCAGTCCAAGACCAGCCAGTCCCTATATTGATCAGAAACTATGCAGTGATAGACGTAATTGAAAGTGATGCCCAAGTGGGCTCATACTGCCTCTTAGGATCTAATTGTTAAATTTTCAGGATTTGCAGAGCCAAGTGACATCATGTTGGTAGCTCAAAATCAGCTGTAGTGGAAGTGTCTGCACCATGAAAATTGGCAAATGTTACAAGTCAGGGCTTCCCTTCCACCCCAACCCTTCACACATAGCCATTTATTAAACATTTATCAGCACCCCACTGATGCTCACAGACTAAATCTCCTCCCTTAGCAACCAGAGTGTGAGGCCTACAGAATGAGCCAGTGGTCCCGAACAGAAACAAAAGCACAGGAACTCAGAAGAAAAGACTCTGAGCAGGAGACAGGAGACAACAAAAACGATGAGGGAGCAAAAGCCACAAGGTGGAGAGACAGGAATAGAAACTAAGGTAATCAGTAATGGCAGGTTCAGTGTAAGCAGAGGCAGAGAGTGGTGATGTTGTTATGATGACAAATTCTTTTCATAGGAAAATACAGATGCCTCCTTCTTGGATGGTGACTAATCCCATTTCCTGGAGTTTCGCTGCGTCCCATGTGACCTTTCCTAAACCCTGCTCTTCCACAAAGCTGGCTCTGCGGTGACTCTGGTTTTCCTTATTTTCCTGTCTCTCTTGGAAGATAAACGCTCATCACAGAGGACTGGCCGCCAAGGAACAAGACAGAGTGACTGTGACACTGTGCCCCTCACACAGGGCTCTCACATCCATCCTCCCATTTAATTCACACAGCAACACTAGGAGACACATAGGCCACCAGCTGACACATCAGATGAGACGAGGAAGCTGAGGCTCAGACAATCTGAGGGACTTGCCAAGACACGCAGCTGGGAAAGAGCAGAGTGAGACATGAACCAGGGACCTCCAGCATCAGGATCAGGGTCCCTGTTCACTTGGGGCCCAGGGGACCTGTCAGGGTCATATAAGTTGTGCAACACTCTGACACTCTGACCGCCTAATCACATTCTGTGAACAATGAAAAGAGTTAGTCAACGATCAAACGGAGTAAAGAGGATGAGAGACAAGAAAAGTGATAAAATAGAGAAAAAGAAAGAAAAGGAAAATATAGTTTTAAGGTTTAGATATCAGGTATAGATAATATGGTATTCAGGCATACACACATATGGATATGTAATATTGCATAGATTGTATTTCATGTATATTACATGGCATCAAACACACCTGGATTCAAATCTAAGCTTCCTACTCATTGCCTGTGAGAATTTGAGCAAATCACTGACTCAGACTTCATCCATAAAATGCACATTAATTTCTCTGTCTACTTTGTAAGCTTCTGGTAAGGCTTAAAAAGAAAATGTATGTAAACCGTTTGGCGCAAAGCTTGCTGCAAAATAAATATTTGATATGTTTGGTGAACAATTGTTATCATTTTAAGTAAAATAATGAATAACTATGATAACTTTAGTTAATCTGACTTTATCCTGAAAAACACTGACTGCAAATGAAAACACCACTGTCCACAAATCAGTGGTATTTTATACAGGCACACAGTCTGCTCTACAAAAAAAAAAAAAAAAAATGGGAACACACAAGGCTCAAAATTAAACGTCTTTAAATAAAACATAAAGCAAAACAGCTGCTGCTGAAACTTGGTCCCTAGGCAGATTTGATTTTTTGAAAATGACGAAGAGGCCAAACTGTGCCTCAATTTCTGGGCTGCACGCGAGTTAGGAAAAGCGATTGCTTCTCCGCACTGACAGTGCTGGAGGGGAAGTTGCAGCGGCTTAAACAAAGGATATCTTGTGTTCTGGACACACAGCTCTCTGGGACCCTTGGCCGTCAGGGGATTCTGCAGCCACGTCATCAACAGCGTTGCTGAATTTCCTTCCATTTTCTGAAACAGCAACCACCACAAATGAGACACCCTAATGGGCACCGTAAATGCGAAAAGAGCAAATTCATTAGGCCAGTATAGGATAAAACTCCTGTCCTGGGCAGAGAAATCACCTGTATTTCCAGGGACCTCAGTATGGGGCCTTATCGTTTCCTAATAGAGCGTCAGCTAATATGTCACAGGCTGAGACCAATTCCGCCTGAGAGATGAGTTTCTCATGCTGTGTCCTCAAAATTAGACCCAGGATGTTCGTCAGAGATCTTTTTGAATACCATTCAAGTATAATTCTTTTTAATAGAATTTTAAAGTCAGTAAAACAAAACCGAAGCGCACAATGCAGAGGCATGGATAAACCACACCACCAAACACATCGCCCTAACACAACTGCTGACTTTGGCATCTGTGCTTCCCAGCCTTTCATTTCTCACACGGCGGCTTTTGCAGGGTGGAAGTCAGAGTATCCACATGATTTTGCAACGTGAATTTTCAGGAGCCAGGCTGGTATGCTGGGAAGTGCAGGTCCACAGAGGGAAGTGATGTGAGGTGTGTGCATTCTGCCCCACTCACCTGCCAGGGGACCCATTTCCTTAAGGAAAGTATCTTGAATTCAGGTGCCTCCCTCCCACATGAGTAGGACTATGTCATGAATAAAAATGAGAAATAGCTCCTTTGTCATATGTCCAGCTCACCTTTCTTGTTCTATTAGAGAACAGAGTCTGATATTTTTATTTTTTTAAATACAAATTAATGTATCATAATACACACTCCTAAAACAAAAGCATCGAGAAAAATAAAAGATTAGAAAATTAGATGACAAGCAATAGTTGGCAAAAAGAGAAGCAGATGTAGCAATATTAGTACCACCCAGTCTAACCATAAAGTTGCCCCTTTGCCAATAATTGGAATTTTATTAATACATTGAGGTGTTAAGACAGGTCATCTCCTGCTGACCAGCTATTCTCATTAACATTTCAGTATTAGATTTACCTAAATAAAAGTTAAGTAAACTAATACATATCACTCTATCACTTAATAAAATAAAAATAAATTAATAAAATAAGTATAAACTAATAAAAAGCTAATACTCTGTGTTTGGTGAATAACAACTTTCAAGACGTAGGTTCCTTGTGGCAACAGTAAATACAAGGGGAGGTGGCTCACGGAGACAAGTACGGGATCCCGGACGTGGTCTGAAGTTCTCAAAGCGCAGCACTGAGGCCAGCAGAATCTCTGGAAGCTGCCCACGAACATACCACTGGGCTCTTTGATTCCAACACTCATGCACTTGTGTAGTCTATCATTTCTGTCCTACTGAATGAAAAGGCTGAGTGGCTAAAGACCCTGCAGTCTCGCTGCCTAGCCCCACACCCCACCCCCCGCAACCCCCTGCTGCCAGCTCGGCATCCAGCAGGCAAACGGTATGGAGTCTCCCTTCCCCAATCTACAATGAAACAGCAGATGCCCCTCAAACGCAGCTTGAGCCTGAAGGCTGGAAACTCAAGCAGGATTTCCGTGTTGCAGCTGAGACGCAGAATTCCTTCTTTGGCAAAACTCAGACTTTGTTCCACAGTCTAGCCAAGTTGACTCACATCGTTAACCCTCACAGCCACACTTCTCAGCATCCAGAAACCTCCTGCCACCGCAGCAGGGAAAAAGGCTCTTGGTTTTGAAAAGGTAAACTTCTTTGACCTCCTTTCTGGATTCTGGAAATGGGGAAATAATAATACATTCAGGGTGAGAGAATTATGAGTTTTCAAAATGCTGACAAGGTGCAAACCAGCCACAAATGGCCTTCTAACTAGGTGACTAACCCACGCAGGGCAGAGCTACCTGGGCACCACCTTCTCTGTGCATTCTTGCACCCGGGGCCCAGTGCATTTGCCCATGTGCCTTGCTCTTGTGGGGAGAGGGGAAGAGCTAACCATGCACAATGAAAAGGTGTTCTTTTATCATGAGATGCAACTCTTGCCCCAGCTTGCTCCACCTTGTTGGACTGCATTGACACATTGTCATAAAGGTCTTTCCAGCCCCAAGCCACATGCCCTTTCTGCTTAGCTGCATTTTGGTGTCATGGGAAAGCATTCACACACCCCTTCCTTCTGTGAGCCAAGGGGAAGTGCCCAAACAGGCTGTGGGAACCTCTGGCTCCGGTGTCCATATCTCGGCTGCCTGGTGCTGACTGAGGCAACGGAGACTTTTTTGGTTTGACTCACTGACTCAGTCATACCCAGGCCCGAGAAATCACAGCTTTCCTTTTGATATTTTATTTATTTATTTTTAACAAGGCATCTGTTGTCTTCTCCAGATATGAGCTATCTTTCTGCTTTGGAGGTTGCCCACACCCCCATAATAGATGTGGCAGTAGACTCGGGGAAGGCTGCTATATTCTTGGGACCCTCTTCTGGAGAGCAGAGAGCACAGCATCTATCCACAGGGGTCTTTTGAGAATTCTGTAAGATACTGGTCCCAAGTTCTTGATACCAGTGTGCACGGAACAAAGTCCTTTCCCTCTTTCTTATTATCTACATAAAGCTCTTGTTGCAACTGAATCCCCATGTGTTGTCCCATTGAACTACATGACATCCCCTGGAGAGAGGCATTGACTGTCCCCAAACGGCAGAAGTAGAAAGTGAGAGACAATTTGCCACCTTTCCTGCTTTGGAGTGAATGGGAAGGGGACCCACTTTGTTCCCAAATTTATCCATTAGCAAACTCAGGTATTTTGTTTGACAGTATATGACACATCAGGGCAGACAGATGTCTGAGAAAATAATGACAACCAACCAGGATAGGCTGGCCAAACAAGCCCTGGGGGCACTAGAGCAAGGCAGGCTACAGAAAAGGAAGAAAGTAGGATGTTCAGGCTTGGACAGCATGTTTGGGAAGCTGGAGAGAGACGGACTGGGAATCTGAGACATAAGGAGGAGCAGGAGAAAGAAAGCCACTGTTCTCACGATGAGCCAACTTTCTGGGGTTCTGTAAACACTCGTGAGTGACAGGCTTTCATCAGGTGAGAGGAGCTGTGTTGGGAGAAATGCAGTTCTTCCACCCCGCTGCTATGTGGAAACTACTCTCATCTCTAACCTGGAATACAGCAACAGCCTTTCAGCTGGTTTCCCTGCTTCCAACTTTGACCGTTTCGGCCCAGGCTCCACGCAGTGGCCGGGGGAGCCCATAATGGCCTGAGTCAGCATTTGTTACTTCTGTGCTCAAAACCCTGGAGTGGCACCCATCTCTAAGCAAAACTGAAGTCCTCACAATGTCCTTTTCATGACCTTTGTGGTTTGCTATGATCTGCCCTCCAGCCCTGACCTCTCCTATACTCCCACATGCTTACTCTGCTCCAGCCAAACCAGCCATCTTGCCTTTCCACACACACAGGTCTGAGAGCCTTTGCATTGAGTGCTCCATCCCCTGGAACATTCTTTCTCCAAAGATCTACTTGGTTAAAGCTATTTGTCACATCTCATATTCAACCCTGCTTAGAGCTCGTATTTCAATGAGACCCAACCTGCACATCCTATTTCCTTCTGCAAATTACTCCTGGTCTCCACAGTCTCAGTTCCTTTTCTCTGCTTTTCTTTCTTGTTTGTGTCCACATGTTCTTTTTAAATTGTTTACTCTTGATCACCTGAGTTACATCTCTAGAATATCAACCTCACAAAGGCAGTGTTCTTTGTCTATTTTGTTTATGCTATATTCTAAAGTCTAAGACTAGTCCCTGACAAATAGTGGGTACTCCATAAACATTTGTTGAATGAATGAATGAATGAATGAATGAATGAAAGAAAATGGATCTTGGAGCCAAACAGACTCTGGGCATGACTCTACCTCCACACTGCCCCTCTTGGCAGCCATGTTAAGCTTTCCGAAGCTCAGTTTCCTCATCTGTAAGGGGGAAACTATCACATATACCTAATAAGATTGCTATGGGGATTAGCTACGAGAACTTCATATAAATCTCCTGGCATAAAACAGGCTTTCAATAAATGTTAATTTTCTTTAAATACTTTCAGAGATAGCACTTAGAGTATCTAAAAAGAGAGGTTGCATACTTTGATATTCTCGGCTGAAAGAATCAATAAATGTTTTCGAACACCAACCCAGTGCCAGGACCTAGGCTAGGCCAGTAAGAACAGATAAGAAAGTAACTGTGCCCTCAGGGAGCACTGAGTTCTAAGTGTGACATATCCTACTAGAAGCATCCGGAAAGTGTTATGGGAAGGAAAAAGCATCAGAAATTAACTTTTTAAAAAACTTCCTTAAAAATAACTTTAGAGTTACAAGCAATTGCCAAATTGTAGTGAGTTCCTGTGTATGCTTCCCAATGGTAACATCTTGTACGACCACAATACATCATCAAAGCCAAGACAATGGAATTGGTCAGTTTCAAGGACAGATCTCATTCATACTTCACCAGTGTCTACATGCATTCTCTGTGTGTGTTTGCTAGTATGACACTGATAGAGAGATTAACTGTTAAAGAAAACAAGAAAGGAGTCCCAAAGGTAGCATCTCCTCTTGTTTATTTCTCTGATGTTGTGGATTTAATATTGGCATTTAACAGATAGTATAACGAAGCTCAGAAAAGCTAAATGACTTGCCTAAGATGACATAGTTCCCAAGTGCCAGAGTTGGTACCTGCATGTGTTGATGTAAGAAAACCTTAAGGTCAGAAATTCGGTGCAATAGTATTAAGACTGAAATCAGGGCTTTGTCTTCAAGCTAAACTTGCCATAGACGAGCCTGTGGCTACAAAACTGCTGTTTTCTAAGCTCTACCAAATAGCTGTTTTCTTTACTTTCATCCCAACCTCTGTGCTTCAGAATGTCTTTTACAAAATTCAGGGAAAAGAGTTGTGGTATTCCAGTCTTTACGGGGAAATGATTCCCCAGGAACCCCTACTCCCCTTATACTTTCCAGGCAGACTCACCTCTGAGCTGTCAGCTGGAATCCTACAGAGCAAAGGAAGCAAAAACATTTTAAATCAGGGGACATGGAGAGAGGCTTGAACAGCCTGGGAGGAATCCTGCATAAAGAAAGTGACTGTTGTTCTTCCCTCTGAAGCTCCTTTTTGTTGCCCTGTCTGGCTGAAAGCAGCAGGGTCTGAACCTCAGCCAAGGGACAAAGGGCTTTTCTGGCTAAGGGAAGCAATTGTGGTCGGGATGGGCCAAAGTAGGAGGGAAGTGTTTTACGTGGTAACAGGGCCTACCAAATGTCACAATCGGTGCCTGCAGGATGTAATTGAATTCTGCAAGCATGTACTGAGCACCTGCTTTGTTCCAGGCACACTCACATGATGAAGACACAACCCCATCCCTCAGTAAACGTGCAGACTAGAACAGGAGTCATTCCTTCTGCCCACTGATGATTCATTCCATCTCTCACTCCTTTGGCTATATAATATAGTAGTTGAAAACACAGCCTTGAAATAAGAGAGGCATGTATACTGACTCATTCAATAAATATGTTTGGTGCCGACTAAGTGCCCAGCAAAACCCTAAGGGAACAAATGTAAACAAAATATAGATTCTTACCCTCAAGGATATCGATTGGTTGGAGGCTCGAAGAGGAACAGACAATGAATAATAAACCCAACAAATAAATTCTATAGTATATTAGAAGCTGGTAAGTGCTATGGGGTGAGGGACTGGGGCACATGGGCCAGGGGTGCTTAAAATGCAGAATTAAATAGGGTTGTCAAGGTAGACCTTATGTGTGAGCAGAGACAGGAAGCAGGTGAGGGAGTGGCAGTCCCAGGAATATGGATCTAGGGAGGCAAGAATACAGGTAGGGATACAGGTAGACAAGTCCCTCACGTGAGACCACAGCTGCTCCATGCAGGATCAAGAAAGGTTATGCTCTTTTCAGAAAAAGTTTACAAACCCTTGACCTAGATCATTGTTTTTCACATAGATACAGACATGGAACCATTAAATCCTTCCTTCAAATGAAGCCTTAGTCAGAGGCCAAATGTAATAGAATGGGTGTGGATCTGGCTCATCAGAGAGTCGGGTGGGAATAGCATGGGAGGTGTCTCCTCTCACTCAGATTCCAACCTCTCTCACATCCAAGGTCAACCACAAGGCACCGCCTCTTCACCTCTGGGGTTTCTACAAGCACCATTTGAAAAACAGGAACAAGTATAAAGGACAAATGGACAAAAACAAGGGGGGGATGGAAACAAGAGGTGAGGAGGGCTGGGGGGGTGGACTGGGATGGGAGTAAAAGGCAGAAAATTGTACTTGAACAACAATTAAAAGAAAAGAAAAGAGAAGAAAAGAAAGAAAGAAAGAAAGAAAGAAAGAAAGAAAGAAAGAAAGAAAGAAAGAAAGAAAGAAAGAAAGAAAGAAAGAAAGACAGGACTTTAAAATCATCTCTAGCAGCTCTTCCAGGTCTGTAATTCCAACAGCCTATAAATGATGTTGAAACAAAGTTTAAATAAACTCAGATCAAAAGTGAACAGAATAATAAAAACAACTATCTTCAGCAGGGAAACTATGCCAAATAAACTGTACAAATTGGATAAACTAATACTTGGGCTGAGAGCCTCAACATTGTTTTTTTCTCATTCATGGGAAGTTAATGTAAATCCAAAATTCAATATTTATTGTGGCAGATACTTTCAACCTCAAAAGTCCTAGAGATGGCATTTCTACATTCCTGGCTTTCCCTAATGATCAATTAGGTTAAAAGTTTCTCTTTCTCTTAATATTATGATAACCCCTGGAAAATTGTCAAGTTCAAGTACTTTTGCCTTTTCTAAAAGAACTTCTCTTAAAAAAGAATTTTCTGTATCCCACCTTTTTCTACTTTTTCATAATTTGAATTCCTGTGTGTTATGGACTGAGTGTTTGTAATCACTTCCCCAAATTCAGATGTTGAAGTCCTATCCCCCAATGGGGCATTTGGAAATGGGGCCTTTGGGGGATACATAGATCATGAAGGCGGAGCCCTCGTGGGTGACATTAATGACCTTATAAGAAGAGACGCAAAAGAGCTCGCTCTCTCTTTCCCCATGTGAGGCACAGTGAGAAGGCAAACCCTCTGCAGCCTAGGAAGAGAGCTCACACCAGAAACCAAGTTGACTAGCACTTTGCTCATGAACTTCTGACCTCCAGAACTAGGAGAATACAAAAGTCTGTGGTTTAAGGCTCCCATTCTATACAAACAGGAAGCAGCTGCGGGTCAACATCAACAGTCCATCCCACGCAAATATCCTATTACTAATTTCCAAAATAAAATTAAGCATCCCCCACGTCCTCCTCCACACTCATCCTCCCTGCTCCCTTCTGTTAATGCCACCATCACCCTTCCAGTCACCCTGGTTAACAAACCTAAGACTCTAGCTCTGCATTTTGTTGCTTTGCTCCACAAATCCAATCAGTTATCAGTATCTGTTATCCTACCTCCAGACTATACCATATACTTGCATTCTTCTCATCTATTCCATTCCCACCACCATTTTCTAGATCAAGTACTGGTGAGTTTCTTTGAAACTATTATATTTGTCTTATATTTCACTTTCCTGGCTTTAGTTACTCTCCCTCCATGACCAACTGTCTTCCAGTAAATGTCCTTTAAGTGCAAATCCGATCGTATTATTCCTCTATTCAAAAACCATCAGCAATTCTCCATAGCTGGTGGAATAAAGTCAGACCTTTGTGTCTCATCCCAAGCCATTTTCATCTACCTTCCTATCTTTAATCATCACTATTCCCCTATATACGCTCTGTGTGTGAGACTAAAGAAGGTGTTCACTCTCCCCCAAACATGGTCCTCCCTTTCCTCTGGCTTCTTCTACCTGCACTACCTCCCCAGCTTTGCGACATGTCAAATTCTTCCCAGCCCAAACAAAACCCTTCTCTTGGCTGCTGTCTCTTCTGGTCTCCTACTCCCTCCCCTTTAAATATGCTCAACATTTTACCTGAACCTTTATAATGACCTGATTTTGATTGTTTTAAATTGTACCTGCCTATGGTTGATCATAGCATATTCTGCTTGTCAGGCTACTACTAGCTGCTTTAACAAATAACACCCACATTTTATGGCTTAACACAAGAATATTTCTTTTTCCCCTCAGGTAAGAATTTAATGCAGATGCTACTGTTCAATAGATAATTTTCCTCGACATGGTGGCACAAGGACCTGGGTTCCTTCCATCTTGTGGTCCTGTGATTTTCTCTTTTTTTAATTATAGTTTATTGATTATGCTATTACAGTTGTCTCATTTTCCCCCATCATTCCCCTCCACCCTGCACCCCCCTCCCACCCACATTCCCTCCCTTAGTTCATGTCCATGTGTCATAAGTTCTTTAGCTTCTACTCTTCCCACACTATTCTTGCCCTCCCCCTGTCTATTTTCTACCCACCATCTATGCTATTTATTCTCTGTACCTTTCCCCTCTCTGTCCTCCTCCCACTCCCCTGTTGCTAACCATGTGATCTCTATTTCTGTGTTTCTGCTCCTGTTCTGTTGTTTGCTTAGCTTGCTTTTGTTTTAGGTGTGGTTGTTAATACCTGTGAGTTTGCTGTCTTTTTACTGTTCATATTTTTTATCATCTTTTTCTTAGATAAGTCCCTTTAACATTTCATATAATAAGGGCTTGGTGATGATGAACTCCTTTAACTTGACCTTATCTGAGAAGCACTTTATCTTCCCTTCCATTCTAAATGACAGCTTTGCTGGATAGAGCAATCTTGGATGTAGGTCTTTGACTTTCATGAATTGGAATACCTCTTTCCAGCCCCTTCTTGACTGTAAGGTCTCTTTTGAGAAATCCGCTGATAGTCTGATGGGAACTCCTTTGCAGGTGACTGTCCCCTTATCCCTTGCTGCTTCTAGAATTCTCTCCTTCATTTTAATCTTGGCTAATGTAATTATAATGTGCCTTGGTGTGTTCCTCCTCGGGTCCAACTTCTTTGGGACTCTCTGAGCTTCCCGGACTTCCTGGAAGACTATTTCCTTTGCCAGATTGGGGAAGTTCTCCTTCCTTATTTGTTCAAATAAATTTTCCACTTGTTGCTCTTCTTCTTCCCCTTCTGGTACCCCTATGATTTGGATGCTGGGACGTTTAAAGATGTCCTGGAGGTTCCTAAGCCTCTCCTCATTTTTTTGAATTCTTATTTCTTCCTTGTTTTCTGTTTGGTTGTTTCTTTCTTCCTTCTGGTCCACTCCATTGATTTGATTCCCAGTTTTCCTCCCATCTCTGTTGGTTCCCCATGTGTTTTTCTTCATTTCACTTATTGTAGCCTTCATTTGTTCATCTAATTTGTGAGCAAAATCAACCAATTCTGTGAGCATCCTGATCACCAGGGCTTTGAATTGTGCATCTGATAGGTTGGCTATCTCTTCATCATTTAGATAAATTGGCTCTGGGGCTTTGATTTGTTCTCTGGTTTGAGTCATTTTTTGTTTCTGGTTTTTTTTGTGGGGTTTTTTTTTTTTTTTTGGTCTAGTCTTGGCTGTTACATATGAGGGGTGGGGCCTTAGGTGTTCCCCAGGGTGGGGCAGCCCAGTCGCTGGGTAGTGACACTGTACGTGGGGGTGGGATCCGAGAGGAAACAATGGTGCTTGCTCTGCTCACTCTCGGATTCCAGTCCCTTCTGCTGCTTCCCCTTCCCCTGGATTATCTGCGCGCGAGTGTGGGACCCCCCTGGTCAGCCAGCTGCCTTGCACGGCCCCACTGGGTCTGCACAGTTGCCACCCCATACCCAGGGTCTGCTAGCTGCCGCCTATGCACCTGGGATCTGCCAGCCACTGCTGTGTGCATGCCTGGTCTGCACCTCCACTTTTTCCTGCCAAAACTCTGCCCCTCTTACCGGCCTGGATGAATGGTTGTTGGACTTCTGAACAGTTCAATTTTCTATGAGTTCTGGTTGTTTTCTTGTTTCTAAATCTTTGTTGTCCTTAATTTTGGTTGTGAGAGGAGGCACAGAGTGTCCACCTACACCTCCATCTTGGCTGCAAGTCCCCTGTGATTTTCTAAGACCTCGGAGTCCTCTGCTTCCAGATAGTAAAAGGGAAAAGACTGAGGGTGTCATACTTCCTGATCACCTTTACCTGGACACGCACTATGTATATTTCCATTCTACTGCAAGAACCAGGCACTAGGCCCAAAGGGGAGGGAGCTGACTTGGCTTAGCAAGTGCTTCCCCAGAGGCAGTTCTATGCATTAGAAGGAAGAGTGGAAACCTTGGGTGGAGACTCAGTCTTCTCTGCCACACGGTGGAACATGGGGAATGTTTTACATCAAAAATATGCAGGTGAAGAGGATATTATTTAAAATGCTCACCATTTATTGATTACCCATAATGGGCTCTTTTGTGCTAGAAATCATATATTTCATATTTTTAACACAAAGAGCAACATTGCAATATAAAAACAATAATCATCATTTTTGACATGGAAACATTTACTTCAGAGCTCATGAAGAATAATAATAATGACAGCAGAACTTTTTGAACATTGACTTTGAAATGGACTAAGGACTTCACATACAAGATTACCTAAGGTTACTAGCTGAGCAAGGTTTTGAGCCCAGGTGTGTTTGATTTAAAAGCCCATGTTCCCATTCATGACTACTTCAACCTCTTCTTCATGTCCCATAGCTAAAATGCACATAATAATAGATGTTGGTATTTATGGAGTGCTTCCTGTTTATCAGGCTCAATTATATACATTTAATATGTATTGATGGATTATATTACTTAACTTACATTTAATATACACATATATACAGAATGTGCAATATATATGTACATATATACTGTTGTGTATTCAGTATGCATGCAAATATGCAGATATATGTTTATATGCATGTACAGTCTACAACATATATGCATGTGTATGCATGTGTGCATGTATACACATATATACATATACGTGTACATCTAGATACCATAATGTATATTGTATAAGGTATGTGCACATGTATGTATACACAACATACACTATATAATGCCATTATCATGTCCATTATACAGACAAGGAAACAGAAGCTCAAAGAGGCTAAGTAACTTGTTCAGGGTCTCATGGGGAACAGTGACTCCTGTAGATGTGAATCAGGAAAGCTGGATGCCACAGCCAGAGCTAAAAGGACAAAGGTTGGCCACCTGAGCTAGTTCTCTCTGCTCACAGGCCTGTTTGTCTGCCCTGACATCAGACTCTGAGGCCACTGAGGCCAGAAACTCAGCTGTGTTTATCATAACCCTCCCAGCACCTAACATTGCCCAGCGCACTTCAATCAACACTTGTTGGATTGAATTGAGTAAGTTCGGGGAAAAATGCTACAAGAGTAGGACTAGAGTTCAGAATCTGTAAGGTTAAAGGAGAAGCAATGAGATCTGCTGGAAAAAGTAAATAGCCTGGCATTTCAAGAAGCAAATGAAAGTCCAAGTGTTTAGTGAACTTCTCACTGTTTGTCTTTCTGGTGAACTGCGTTCTTGACAGTGAGCCAGGGCTGCAGAGCCTAGGCAGGAAGGAGGCCATTCGAGCTCACCCAGCCCATCGCGAATGCCCTCATAACGGTCTTCTTGTGTGTCTCTGGGCCAAACATTGCTCAAGGACTCAAGACACAAGACAATGCATTTATTTTGCATTGCAACTTTGGGAAATACGACGGAGACAGAGAGAAATCCCAGGACTTTAACATTTATCTTTTATGTTTGGAACACAAATTAAAAAAATGGGGCCTGTGTGAGGAAGGTTTTAGGATTTCTTAATGAGGTGACACAGGCACATAAACATAAAATGAATAACTAAGATTGGCAAGGGGCTTTAGATATCATGAGGCATAGTCATATACAATATCCTGGTTAATCCACCCAAATCACATCTTACCACTTTTACCAAGTGAAAGGGAATGGGTTTTCATTTGGCTGCTGGCTTTTGTTGTTGCTGCTCTTTTGTTAATTTTCAATGAACCAATATTTAGATTTTCTGTGAAAATGGAGTATTGAGTTCATGCTTTGTTAGTCTGATCCAAACAAATAGAAGTGACAGAAAAAATATATAAATATATATACAAAAAGACATTGTATAGATGCAAATATATATATTCATACATATATACACATGAATATATTATTATATATTCATGCAGGAATAAAGAAGGAAGGAAAAATGATCTCTCTTGGATGAGGAATGAAACAAAGTCACAAATGAGCAAGAAGGGCTACAGCCAAAAGCCCCATAGGCTCTGGCTGGGGAGTGGGACTGAGGATTCAGCTTCTGCAGTGACTAAAATAAAACTTAAGCCACCTCACAAGACAGGGAGCCAGGACCAGGCTCACCGCTCATAGCCAGCACGTAGATATATGGGGTTTTCTCACTTAAGACAGTGAGGAAAATACCTATGACCCAACCCACCAACTCCCCAGGAGCTACAGATGAGAGCTTGGAGGACAGAGGCACCATCTCTCAGCTAGGAATGGAACCAAGCAACATGCTGACTTGGAGACTGGGACCTACAATATTCCCTTTGCTGTTGTGTGTGAGATAGGGTTCCTGAGATGTCAGGGTGATACCTAGAGATCCACATGTGAGCCTGAGAGCAAGGAGGAGGCAACTGTCAGGCTATTAGAAAAGGTGGCATTAATGCAGATGGAGGGAGAGAATAAGTGAAATTCTGTCATTTAACTCCAAGTCTAAGCCTAGCTCTACTTCCTACTGTAATCCTAATGGAATAGAAACCAGAAATTAGAAATACTAGATGCCTCTGAATTTGGACATATAGTGGATCGAAGACTAAGAGGACTTATTAAAACTGAATAATTATGCTCCACTCAACAATGAGTTTACGTCCTGAGAAATGTGTTGTTAGGCAATTTTGTGGTGTGACAATCAGTGTGTGCACTTGCAGAAGCCTAGATGCCATACCCTACTACACACCTAGGCCATAGGGCACAGCCTATCACTCCTAGGCAACAAGCCTGTGCAGCCTGTTACTGTCCAAAACAAACTGAGATTAAATCAAGCACAACAGAAAATGATGCCATGAAGACAGGTGGTAAACAAGAGATATATATGGCTGCTAATGGTGTAACATGACATACTGTTTTACAGCAAACTTCTTATTTAGAAGTAGAAAGAGCACAGTCTAAAATAACTATAAAAGGTATAGTGCAGTAAATACGTAAACTAATAACACATTTATTATCATTACCAAGTATTATGTACTGTACATAATTATATGTGCTATACTTTTATATAACTGGCAACACATAAGTTTGCTTACACCAGCATCACCACAGACATCAGAGTAATGCATTGTGCTATAATGTTATGATGGTCACAATGTCATCAGGCAATAGGAATTTTTTGGCTCCATTATAATTTTATGGGACGATCAGCATATACATGGTCTGTCATTGACTGAAATGTCTTTAGGTGGCATATGACTATATATGTGTAAGGAATTAGGTTTCTAGGACACCTTCTGTACTCAAAATGATATAATTATTCTTCCCATTCCACTCACCCACATGGCCACAAGAAGACTAGAAGTTTATTATTGGAGCCATCAAACCACAAACCTCTGGACTCAGGAGCACCAGGCACAGCTGAGGGAAAGGTGCAGCGCCGAAAACCAGAGCCAGCCCCTTTCCTTCACTCAACTCCCAGAAGGCCACCTGTCAGGCTTATACCAACAGGCGAGATACTGGAGGATTCTAGAATTCCTTAGAAAGCTAATAAATCCAAGTAAAAAGGCTTGCAGTCACTGAACAATTAAAGATTCTGCAAGGATATAGTTGATTATTTGTTCAATTGCCCAAAACTGAAACCCACCACTCAACAAGTCTTGATGTTATGTGTTGGGCTTTCAATTAGATTTTAAATGCCTTACTTTACAATATAAATGAACAATAAGGAATCACCAGTTTTTGAGGAACACTTACAATATAATAAACAGATCAACACTATTATTAAAAACACAAAATAGATAAAATGCAGGAAGCAAAAAAAATTTATGTGTATATATTTATATAGAGAGTGCATATAATCAAATTAAGTTAAAAAGGGAGAATTCAAAAATCCATTAATGTAATGCACCATATTTAAAATGTAAAGGAAAAACTCTCAATAGATACCAGAAAAGCATCCAATATAACTAAAAATTTATTCAAGGTAAAATGCTTAGTAAACTAGTAGTATTAAAATACAATTTCATTAACCTAAAATAATTGCAAATAGCATATATAATAATGTTGATTTGGAAATATTAAAATGAAGAAACAAGAAAATAATGCCCTCTTTCTCTGATTCCATTTGACATTGTACTGATAGTCCAGACAATGCAATAAGATAAGGAAAAGAAATCAGAGGTATGAGAATTGGAAAATAATAAGAAGCCTTATTTCACACAGTAAAATTTTCTCATGGAAACAGCAAGATAATTTATAGAAAAACTATTTAGAATTAAAAAGAGAGTTTAGCAAGGTTTCAGGTTATAAGATCCACATGTCAAAGTGAACATGAAATTCTAGCATGAAGTAGAAAAGAAGACCTCTCCAAAAAATGCTCATTGTACCTATATTCTTAAAAAAATGTTAGAAACCCCTTAAGTGTTCAATAGGAAATCATTAAATAAATGGTATAATAAATTGTAATCAATAAAAATGGACAAGTACTAAATCTAGTAAGATAAATAAATCTCAAAAATGTAACTTTAAACAAAAAATAAGTTGCAAAATAGGTGACTATTAGCCTTTTTTCTCTGCTATTGTCTGAAACACTGGTATCACTGTTTGGTCAGAATGGCATAAAGACATGCATGGTCTAAAGCCTTCCTTTATTATGCTTAATTTACACAACTATAAAGCACTGCAAAATGCACATCTGCCACAAACTAATCCCTAAATGTTCATTATACAAAAAGGGCTTTTGCAATTTGTCTCCACTTGAGGTATCAGCATTTAAAGGTTGCAATTAACAGGAAAACGATTCCCACCCCCAACAGAAGAGTTTAAAAAAAATTCTACCAGGTTGGCATACTGAAGTGTGAATAATGTGAATAAGTGTGAATAATGGGTTGTCAGAATTTTTGTGAATAATGGGTTGTCAGAATTTTTACACCATCAAGAAAATTGGCAAAGAAGAACAAAATCTCTGTCTAATGTTCAGGTACCTCATTCATTTTGCTTTTTTTTTTTTTTTCCTGGTAAATTTGCATTAGACACGACCCTTAACCTTTTCAGATTTCAGTTCTTGTGGAGATATATGAGTCTTCCCAAAGCCTTAGAAAATCAGAGCTAAAAGAATCTTAGGGTACACTGTTCCCCACCCCTTTTGTCATGCTTCTCAAAATCACACCATTACCAAATCTGGGTTCTAGCCACCTGTTGCAAGAAGATAATGAACAGCATACATATAAGGAAACTATTATTCTATTTATCATCTATATTAAGCTTAATGACTTAAAAACCACGGGAAGAATATTATTGATAATATTATGATTACTATTTGTAGTAGGTTGAATAGTGTCCACCATAAATTCATGTCTAGCCAGAACCTCAGAATGTGACCTTATTTGGAAATCAGGCCTTTGAAAATGTAATTAGTTAAGGATTTTAAGACAAAATTATCCTGGATGTAGGGTGAGCCCTAAATCCAGTAAATGGTGTCCTTACAAAAGGAGCAGTGGATATAGAGGGACACTCCAGGAAAAGGCTGGAGTAAGAAAATAATGGAGGTGGAGATTGGAGTCAGACCACCACAGCCAAAGAAAACTCAGCACTCCCAGGAGCCACCAGGAGCCAGAAGAAGAAAAGAAATATCCTCCCCTGGAGACTTTGCAAGGAGTGTGGCCCTGCTGGTACCTTGATTTCAGATTCTAGCCTCCATAACTGTCAAAGAATGAAGTTCTGTTGTTCTAAGCCACCCCGTCTGTGGCAGCCCTGGGAAACTAAAATACTGCAAGTTTTCAAACATCAAACAGTGATGTAATAATTGCATCACTGGTTGGAAAATGATAAAAATATGAAACTACTGGAAAACGCAACCATTACATATGACTTTGTCACTGGGAAGAATATGAGGAAGCAGGAATTCCTGGGAAACATTGGGAACACTGCGTTCCCCCTTAGTCAGGCCAGGTCCCCTCATCTGTGGTACTAAACACAAAAGTACTAATTAGGGGAGTCATCAGTGTTCTCTCTCAAATGACCTCATCAAACCCATTCTTTCATAAAGAGAATTTCTTTTAACTGAAAGAGTAGTTGGGAATTGCAGAACTCTACAAAGGATACTAGGTAGTAGGAGCACTTCTTGAGCGCTCCTGTGTTTCAGACCCTGGTCGAATGTCGGCTCCTCACCATCTGCATGTCAGGCCCTCTCTGCTGACACCTGCTTTATAGATGGCACACATCAGATTGGAGGCTCCATAAGCACGGGGACATGCACCTCTTGTTTGAGGAACGGTGCCTGGCACAATCCAGACACTCAGTGAATACTTGGTGAATTAAATGGAGCTGAGACTTGTCCAAGGTAACACAGCCAGTAAGCAGTGAAACCAGTCCTATAGGATTTGGACCCAGGTAATATGGCTTTAGGAACCAGAGTCTTAACCATGGTCCCATCCTGCCACTAATAGAAGGCAAATTTGCAAAATTGAGAGAAGGAAATAATTACCCAGTAATCTACCACTCAGTTGGTCGGTATTAGCACTGTGTTGATATTTCCTCCTGGGGCTTTTCTTCTCTCTGTGTTATATTATTTGCCCCCAAAGTTTTTGTCACAATTTAGAAACATGTTCTGCTTTTTAAATTTACCATTGTAGCAAATCATATTTCTATGCCATTATAAACTCTTCGTAGATAAAACATATACTTCATTGAGAGGTTGTTACATAATTTACTTTAAATATTACCTATTATTGGACACAGGTCATTTCCACTGTTTTTTCTACTATTAAGAATTCCTCAAGAAATATGTTGGTTCATAAACTTTTAACGGTATTTACAATTATTTCCTTAGAATAAGTTCTAAGACAGAAAAAAAAATAGTCTCCTGGGTCAATTGGTATAAAAAGGTTAAAGGTTATTATTACTGTACACTGACAAAATGCTTTCCAAAGGAGCATAGCAATTTATACTCCCACCACCAATGTGCAAAAGTGAGACAGGAATATGGTGGATATTCTATGTGCTAAAATATTTACTAATTGCATAAGCAGTAAATGATATCTCATTACTTTAAATGCATTTCTTAGGTGCTGGAATAAAAAGAAAAAACATATGCCTACATTATGACCCAGTAATTCCACTCCTAAATGCATACACACGTCCACCAATTCAGTCCTACAGAGATACTTAAGGGAACTAAGTACATGTCTATCATAGTCGTTTTGTTCAAATACCCAAACACTTGAAACAACTCAAATGTCCATCATCAGTAGAATGGATAAATCAGTTGAGGCACCTTCATAAAAGGCAACATTACAGAGAAATTTAAGAAAGGAGGAACTCCATGCAACAACATGAATGCCTCTCACAGACATTATGTTACATAAAAATCAGGCACAAAGAAGAAAATACTGTAAAATTCCACTTATATTGTATTCAAGGACAGGCAAAACTAGCTGATGATAACAGAAATCGGAATAGTGATGGAGGATGTGAGGGGTGTGGGATTTGACTGGGAAAGGGTATGAAGGAGGAAACTTTCTGCGTGGGAAAGTCTTGGTCTGGCTGGTGGGCAGATGGGAGTACACAAGTACAGAAATTCATTGAGCTTAAAATTAGTTCAATTTATTATACAAAGGTTATGCCTTATGGAAAGTTAAAAATAATGTGAAAATAAAAATAAATAACAAAGCATGAATTTTGAAGAATTACATAAGTATACAGACCCTCCTGTGAAGGTCTTTTGAGGTAAATGGCTCATTACTCTATTTTATGGGAGTGAGAATTGGCTTTTGATGATATCATGCTTTGCTGTTCAGGGAGTTAGATAATGAACTCACTGAACTATTTACACATATGTTTGAAGGTTACAGGAAGCTGGAATAGTGCCCAAAAGACTTAAAGAGTAAAGAAAGTCATTTTAGCAATTACCGTCTGGCAAATCTACCATTTCAATGATTACTTAAGTAACTCTTTTAGGGACAAGAAATGGTAAGCCTAAAATAAAGGCACTATCCAAATCTTCAACGACAGAAGAGAAACAACACCAGGAGTCAGAATGACTGTGTTCTGACCGAGTTACCAGGAGGCTCTTCAATGCATTTCTATACGCCAAGTGTCTCGGGCTTTCTTCTACCTTTGTTTTCTTTTCAGTCTCCTTTAAGTGCCGCCCAATCTGCCTCTCTTCCTTTAAATGTCCATGTGCTCCAGGACACCATCTCCCTGGATAATTGCATGTAATTCCATGAATTTACCAACCATCTGCAAGCCAGTGCCTCCCAAGTTTAGACCTCCAGATCTGGCCTCTCACCTAGTCTTCTGACTCACGTACCCCTGCTTGACATCTCCATTAGGTGCCTCATAGGAATCCCAAATTTAAAACTGATTTTCCAGAATGACTCCTCTCCCAGCTTCTGCACCTCAGGCCAAAGAATTGCACACTGCTCAAAGTTGCAAACCTAGAAATAGAGAAGGGTCATAAAGTGATGAAAGACGTTTTCCACTTTTGCTTTTATTTATAGCACCTACCACCATTTTCCATGCCATATACTAGTATTCTTATTATCTGCCCCTTTAAACAAGAATTAAAGCTCCAGGAAAACAGGGGCTTTGTTTTGTTCACTGCTGTGCATTCAGGGTCTAGAGCAGTCGGTGCTCAGGGGGTTACAGGCCCGTAGGATGTGTTGGTTCAGTGAACGATTGAAACAGTGAACAGCAGCTATTCCTGACTCCAATAATTTCTAGTAATATAGTAAATCACCTTTAGTAGCATTATCATTTAATCACTGAGTTATTGGGAGGTTTAAACAAGATACATTATGAAAAATGTGGGGAGTTGGTTTTTGCAATAAAAATGGCAGATTGCTCTGCTGGTCTCTGCAGGACAATGGCCTCGCAACAACTCTGACATTGACATTTGCAGGTGGAAGCCAGAAAGGTTGTGTTTGAATCCTAATTCTGTTCCCAGTCGTTAATTGGGAGAACTTAGGTTACTTACAGAATCTCTCTGAACCTAGATACTCTCATCCATAAATTGGAAATAATTGAACCAGTCTCACAAGGTTATAATGAAAATTGCTTTAAATGATACAATGTTTATGAGACTGTCAATCAAGTACAAGTTCCTAAAAAAAAAAAGACAAAAAAAGCAGTTCTCTGCATTTATGTAAATGATGCCATTAATCATTATGCTTTCATGGGAAGTCAAGTATAATTTTTAAACAATATTTATTATCCTATAAATAATATTGATTTATCCTCATTATAATGCATGCTTATTACATAGAAATTATCAGATGTCCATAGAAATATTTTTTAAATAATTTTGTATTTTTTAATTATAGTTGATATACAAAATTATATTAATTTCAGGTATACAACCTAGTAATTAGACATTTGTATAACTTATGAAATGAATATCTTTAAAAAAATTTACTTAGAATTCTGCATCCCAGAGATAACCATTGCTAACATTTTGGTTATATATTTTTCAAGCCAATTTAACATGCATAGCAGCATATATGGTATTTTAACCTCTCCTTATGTTAATAATGTTATCCAAATTCTTAAAGAACATGACTTATGAAAGCTATGCTGAGCTCTTATTGATAGTCTACAAGGCTGACTTGATTTACATGCTTACAACTATAATAATATTGTTAATAAATTTTTTGTCATTATTTCCATGGGTGAAGTATCCAAATGGAATCACTGGATGAAAGGGAATTAAAATGACTGAAACCTTTGATGCATTTTGCCAAATTTCCTTTCAGAAAAGATTTCCCTAATTTACACCAAACCCAGTAGTGTATAATTGCCTTTTCCACACATTTTCATGTAATACTGAATTGCAATATGGGAGAAAAAAACACAGATACCATTGTGGTACACACAAACACAGTCTTGTTATTATTTTATCTTTATAAATATATAATAATATAGTTTAATATCAATTTGATATAATAATGACTTTATTATATTTGAAAAAATGTGTACCATTATATTTTTGCTTTCAAGTAAAAATTTAAAATTCCACCATCTAGTAGTAAATTCTTGCTGAATAAAATTCCAGATATCTCTCTGCAAAAAAAAGATATAAAGACAGGCAGGTAGACAGGGAAGAAGAGAAGGAAGAGGGTGAAATAAGGTTTTATTGGAATGAGTTCTCACCACTTGCGGATTCTGTATCTAAAAAGTTGCCTACATGCTCTTCTGCAATGATCATTTTACAGTATGTGCAACTGTCTAATCTTCATGTTGTTCACCTGAAACTAATATAATGTTATATGATGTCAATTACATTTGATTTAAAATTACTAAATACAAGCATTTTAAAATAATCTACTGGCAACACCAAAGTCAGTATTCTCAGTGTTTTAGAGTCAATCCCTGACATGCACAGAGTGGAAAAAATCTGAGTCACTTGCCTTTCATGTTCCCAGCTGATGTCAGACAACGCCATGCTCTGCCTTCCCATTTCAGAGTAAATAAACGTTCCTTGTGCAATCTGTTTAGTGCCACGTTTTTGCACTGTTGAGCTTTTCACAGTGATTTCACTACGTAAATTGCCCCCTCAGTACTGAAGTGCTGTCCAGTGTTTTAACAAACGAGAAGGCTGCAACGCGCCACGAGAACAAAATGCATGTTAGATAAGCATGTCCTGGTGTGCGTGGTAGTGCGGTTGGCCACCAGGTCACCGTCAATGTTCAACAACAGGTTGTATGCAATAAGGTGCCTTCCAATAGACACAAACACAAAATAAGGTTACGTGTTGCTCAGTTGATGAAAATGCTGTGCTCAGAGGCTCTCAGGAACCTAACCCTGTTACCTCCCCTGGGAGCAACGGCTCTGTGTTTGCTAACTCCGTTTTTGCAATGACTTTCTGGAACGCAACTACCACAGATATCAAGAAGTGACTGTACTTTAGAAAACTTAGAAATAAGATTTCCAATGGGTCATGCTCTAAGTGCTACAATTAATAAAAGTATTAAATTTACTTTTAGTTGAATTAACAGTAAAAGTGTAAATCATATAGAATTAAAGTATTTGCTGAAAATTATTCAACTCTCTTCTCAGCAGAAATATCATTTCTTAAGTGATGCCTCTCAATTATTAAATCTGAAGGGATGAAAATGATTTTGAACTTACTGAGAGGCTGGACTCATCATGTTTTTAAACTATGCTTCAACTTTACCATTCACGGACTCTCTGATACGGGGAAATTGGAACACGATTACTTCCCTGACACACACATCTTCCTCCACCTTTCGCCCTGAATGTGTTCAATTACCGTTATGGCATTATCAAAGTCTGTGTCATTTCTATTGGAACTGTGACCATGAATTCAACAGGTTTTCAGACTTGATCTGTTTTTAATCCGACTGCATCCATCACCAGTGCTTTGACTGCAGTTTCTCTGCTCCTGAACTCGGACTTTGCAATGACCTGGTTTGGTACCATTGTTTCTGTTATTCTTATTAACATGATTACTCGACTAGAACTGTAGTGTTGTTACATTTAGAGCAGAGGGACACGCCTTTGGTACACACACACTTACCACACAGACACACAGCATACCAAACCACATCACGCATACCTAGAACACCCCTCATTGGCCTGCTCACTTGGGTACAAACTGTGATCAGTCTGGGCAGTAACAGCTACCCCTGGCAGGGTAAGCCAGCTGCCTGGGAAATGCTATCTATGTCCAGGCCCAGGGCCGCACAGCTTGGTGCATATCAACAATCAGAAGCTGACCTGGAAAGAAACAATTACCTTGCTGTATTTCACTGATTCTAAGACACACATTTCTTGTCATATTTTAACATTTCTTAAAATGAAGTGTGCCTTATAATTGATGTCATGTCAAAATGTAATCAGCAGTGGCTTTTGTTTGTTTCTTATGATACATAAAAGTAACACTGCATATAAGAACTGAAGGCATCTTTGCTTTAACAGAATGTGGAGGCTGAGACCTGGAAAGGCAACCTTGAAGGAAGGGGGCGGGGGAACTGTCGGTGATTGTCAGGCAGAGAAGACGTTTGGGTAAACGGGGCAGAAAATGGCAAAGGTGAATGAGTAGGAAGTTTCACGGTCATGGATGGGGAACATGTTAGTTGAAACACTGTGTGTGCAAAGGTCACTTGTCCATGATCATCATCCTCAAATATGTGATGGGCTGCCATGGGGAAAGAGAGAACGCAGCAATTGTGGGCAGCTCCTCGGGGCAGAATAACGACAATCAAGAGGAGTAAACGGTGCCCGCTGTGGGCTCTCAAAAGTAGATTTTTTTTAAAAAAATTTAAACAAACCAGATGAACTTCCATTTGAGAAAGTGAGGTTTATTGAAAGGAGTCAGGAAGAGACATGTTACTTTAGAAAGTATCTCTGCCTTGAATTTGAGATTTGACATAGCAATTTCTCTGCCAGTTTTAAGTTCTAAAACTCTAAGGATTTATGCCCATGTTGGCCTCTTTTAGGAAATTATTTTATGTAAATAAAAAGAATAATGGGCAGATGTGTAGGATGTGATGTTCATGGTAGAGTAAGAAAAATTAAATCAATATTTATTTATTGAGATACGGTCAAGTAAATACAATGTGAAGAAATACACAGCTGCTTAAAGTGGCCACTATGAAAACCATGTACCAGCAAGGAAAACTGCACGTGATAAAATATTGAACAAATAAATTATAGCACAACATTGCATCTTCACTGAGAGTATACAAAAATGTCAGTATGTGCACAAGGACTAGTTATAAAGAAGTTAAAATGTGACTTCTTGACTGGCAGAATTCTGAGTTAGCCTTTTTCTCTTTCAAATTTTGATTTCTGTTATCATTATGTTAGCTGATCAAGCAAGCCCTGTTGTGGGGAAGTTAGCTCCTGCTCCTCCTACTCTGAGGGACACTAACGGAGGCCTCTCCAGCGTGAAAAATACCTATGTAAGCTCTTGGCATGCCCTATCAAAACACTTCCATTTACAAAGAATGACCTTCAGTTGTTTGGACCTAACTGTTCAATAAACAGACATGTTAGGTATGTGGACTAGGGAACCCATAGAGAAATTACTTAGACAATAAGGGCATTGTGAACGAAAGGATTTGGGGGAACTGCTCAGTCCCTTCACTCCAAGAGCTCATCTAGTGCTGAAAACTAGACCACGAACGAGTCAATGAAACTACCATAATAAATCATACAATCTGGATGACCACAGAATAGAGAAGGGGCACCGGGGTGGGAGAAGAGGAGGAAGACAGGTAATATGGACTGCACGGAAGGCATCAAGACAAGCTGCACAGCAAGAATGATTGCAAAAGTTGGTCATTTTATCTAAAGAGTAAATGCTCTTTTTTAAATCAAATAAACCACTTTATACTAAGAAATGGTAACTTCCTGCCCCGCTCACCATCAAATCCCTAGTCCTACTCCGTAGATCCAACCTCTTTCAATTCTTTAACTGGTTTCTCTTGGTAATTATCTCCCTATCTCTAAACAAGATGCCTATATTGTTATATCTTGTTTTATAAATTGAAGTTTTATATGTTGATTTATTATTATAGAAGTAGGTTTTCTACACCAGTCTAAACATCTTAATTTAATTATATATCAAATATTGGGTTAATGAGAAGCAGTGTTTGCCTCATTATATATATATATATAACTTTATATATACATTATTATATATAATTATATATTATTATATACATATAATGTATCACTAAAGCAATTAATACAGATTGCACATCCTTTCTCATAGAACTTACTGTTTTTCCTATACTTGGTAATCAACTCCATTTTTGTTTGTTCATTTTTTAAGTGAACAAATTACTACTTTATCATTATACTTTTTTCCCCAACTACCTCAACAGACATTTCAAAATCTATCATTAATTGGTACAAATGTTCAACCACAGTTTCCAACACTCTGTCCCTTTCTGCCTCATGCTCTCCCCCCACCCCTACACACACACTCACCCTGCAGCTTCCCTCCCTCGGCCCTCAGTCCTGGGCTCCTATCCCGACCCAATCATCTCCTGCACTACTGCACTACTGTGCAGCTCTCACATGGAGCCTCTTTTCCTCCGCGCCTCTCTACACCAGGCATTGAATGCCCTGGGTTTTAATCCCATCCCTTCCTCTTTCTTGACCGACTTTTTTTTTTATAAATTATATCCTTTAGCAGCTTCCTAAGAAAAGATGTGTAGCAGCAATAAATTTGAGCCTTTCATGTTAGAAAATGTCTATATACTATCTTATACCTGCAATTGATAATTTGGCTGAATATAGAATATTAGGTTGAATGTAATTATCCCTCTGAATCTTGAAAATGTTGTTCTTCCGTTTTAGCATCCAGCATTGCATTACTATGGTTAAATTTGAAGCCACTGTGGATTCTGAATCTTCTCTCACTCTCTCTGTCTCTCTCTATCTCTCTCATTTTATTATAAGTGTTCTAAAATTTCATAATCACATGTCTTGGTGTAGGGTCCTTTTGCACAGCAATCCCCAACCTTTTTTCACCAGGGACCAGTTTCGTGGAAAACAATTTTTCCACAGGTGGGGGTGGGGGAGTGGTTTCAGGATGACTCAAGTGCATTCCATTCAAGCTCACCGCCTGCTGCTGCGCGGCCCTGTTCCTAATAGGCCCGGACCAGTACCGGTCCGCAGGTCCACAGACCGGAGGTTGGGGACCCCTGCTTTGGCCTACAGTGTGCTGATCAATCAGGGAACCTGTCAATTGAAAAGTTTACATATGTCAGTTAGGGGAGACATTCCTACATTACTCCTCTGATAATTCCATCCTTTCCATTTTCTCTATCTTCTCTTTCTGAATGTCTTAACATACAGATATTGGAGTCCCTGGATTGAGCTTCTACTCTTTTTTCTTTTCTTCTTTTCTACCCATCATTTTCCCTTTTGTTAGGCAACAAAGTTATTTTGCAAAACTTGTATGTGCTTTTTTAAATTTCTTTGGGGTGGGGAGTGAAATAAAATCATTATTTCCCCCTCAAGAGTTCTTTATCCTTTCTGATGTTTTCTTTTTCCAAGCATCCTATTGGTATTCCATAGATGTAACAAATTTTCTGGTTGTTCAGAAAATATTAGCTGCAAGGTTTTTGTGAAGCTCTTCTCTGTTGCCAGCATTGTCTCTCTTTCACTGAGTTCCTTTTCATTGTCATCTTCTCTTCGTTTGTTTATTTCACTGGTTGGGTGGGTTTTTGGCTTCACATCTCTTTCATGTGGAGCACCTCTTTAAATAACTAGTTATCCTGGATTGTCCATTTGTTTTTTAAAGAGTAAAGCACTAAACATTCTATCTGACATACTGTGAGAATGGGCAGAGACTGACGGCTGGGTTTTACTTGGGGTAGTAAAAGGGCATGCTATCCTTGTTGAAAGGAAGCTCCATGTGTCTGTCTCCGGAACTCTTTTTTCTGGACCTACTTCATTTCTCTACAAAATAACCTTCCAGTCTGCTGCTACAGAGGTTTGGGGAAAAAGATACATATGTGCTTGAGTGCTGGCTTTGTAAGGCAAAAGAGGAAGGGTGCTGAGGGTTTCACAGTCTCCTGTTAGTAGGTTGCCCTTAATCCTCTATTGTAACCCAGTGCCACCCTCCCTTGTTCTCCCAAGATGTCCCTGAAACCAGAATTTCGAAAGTTTAATTCTCCAAAGGTAAGGATAAAGACCCTTCTGGTTGCCAAGGATTAGGGAGGGACCTAAGGGTCTGCCGGTCACCCAGCTTTAGCCTGTGCTGCTCCAACTTCCGCCGTTCTGGTACTCTTTCTGCAGGGCCGCTCCGAGGCTCCGAGGGCAAATGGTCTGCAGGCATTTAAGTGGGATCTTTCCCACTGTGCTGTATTGTTTGCCACGCCTGCATCTGTTTCCCATCTTCAGCAAAGCAGTTGAACCCTTCCATTCATTACTGTCCCTTCCGTTATTCTTGTCCCTGCAGATTAGTCTCTTTACTCTTCTGCCACCATTTCAATGGTTTGGGGAAATAGAAGAGATAAATCTCTGTCAGCAATGTATTACAATTAACCAGAAACCTAATATCTGTTTTAAAGAAAAAACAGGTTTAGTGAAGGGAGGAAAATAGAGTAGTCTAGGCAGGGAGCTACACGTCAGTCTTCGAGCACACGTCAAAAATAATCTGCCCATGGCCAAGACTTCCTGCCTGCTCCAGAAAAGGCATCGAAGTAGCATAGCACTTAATTTTCAGGCTCAAGATCTGGAAGGATACAGACTTTACCCCTGGTCTCTCACTTAATAGTTAAGCATCCATCAGAAAACTTTAACCACTTTGGACCTCCATTTCCTTATGTGTCACATATGGAAAATAACCAGACCTACCTCAAAACTTACTGAGCCATTTAAATGAGGGAACACTTTTATGGTTTAGCACTATATCCAGCAAAAGTGTTAGCACTAAATAAATGTAAACTATCATCATCATCATCATCTATACAAATATACAATAATAGAAAAAAATCTCACTAAAAAGATTGGCAATGACAATTTAGATGAGCAAAAAAGAAAACTGTGTAAACAATCAGCTATGGAGTTATGAAAGCTTACATTGGATTCTGTTTCCTGACTGAAACTGGAGTTATTTGAACAATAAAACTCAGTACGAGTATTTGTGCAAGGTACTGCTTTAGAACCTATCACACAGGTGTGTGTTGCATGGCAATGACTTTGTTATTGTTGTGACATGCTACAAGAGTAGGACAAGTCAGGCACCTTGAAAGTTCAGAAATGGAGAGTTGAGATTAAATTGCAAAGGCTTAAAAACTGGCCTAGAGGTACACTCTCCTTTCCCATCCAATCCACTGAAAAACTGAGGTACCCCATTATTTTCTCCCACGGGGGTCTGGTACTTGTCTTAAACATCTCATTATCTGTGCGCCTCTTCCACACAGGAGACCGAGGCTGTTGGTGGGAGGGACGCAGTGGGTCTCGTTCTCCTCTGTGTCCCCAGCACCTGCGTATCTAGCACACAATAGTTTTTGATAATAAATGAAGCTGCTTAAATTCTCTAAATAAACATTTTTAAAAGCAAATGAGGTAGTGGGAAGAACAGAAAATAACTGGTTCAGCATGCCTTTCATTTCACGTTCAAAGCCTAACAAGCCTCAAAATAGTTCATGCTCAGCCTTTTATTTATTTTTTAACAAGATTTCTTATTCATAAACTAGGCAGATCCAGCAGCACTGAACAAACAACCAAACTGACTCCAACTCTTTTCACAAATCTCCACGACTGGCAAATTCCGTAGGAGCCCACCCAGCAGTACCGACTCCCTCCCACCCCCACTTTGCAGAAGGGCTGGTAGCAGAGTGTTTCGGGAAAAGCCTGCAGGAACGGCTGTGTTTCTGTTTACCACATGCATCCACCCTGCTCGTCTTATTAGCTAGACATTTGGTCACAGATTATTAAAATGAAACGATGCCTGTTAAGACAAATGGAAAAAAGATGCTCTCTGTTAATGTCTTAAATTTTACTCTTTGTAGACCTGCCAAATTGGAGGATTCTAAAATGTTTCCTGTCACTAAAGGGAATGATTGACGTTTTCTGTATAATTCCCAGGGTTGAGAAGCATCCTATGATGAAACGTATTTCGATGGTTCATTTATATTTCTCAAAGCTCTCTCAAGTGTTTATATCATTTAATTCTACTTAATAATCCAGTGAGAATAAGTCCTTTCTCGCAATGGAAAAACAAAGACTTGGCCAGGTTTAGGTGACTAAAGTCAAAATCACAGAAGGGGTTGGGATCACACGGCCTGGCAGAAAGCAGCTGGATGAGCAGCAGCCTGAGAAGGAGACCTGGTTCTCTTCCTGGCCCTGAGTCTAAAGAGCTATGTAGCCTTGAGCATGTCACCTCCTCTGGGAATCAGCTTCCTTATCTGCAAAATAAGAAGGTTAAACTAAGAAACCCCCTGGTTCCAAAACTCAAATGATAGAATCCTACCCAGATTTTCTGAGTTTTTTCTTTCTTTTTACAGTTCAGCATGAGGGATTAAACCTCTTCTATCACTAAGAACTCAATGCATTGTTGCTTCTCAATTTTCAGTTGCTTACTTTGAAAAACAACAAACTAAATACAAATAGATTGAATGACTATTACACTAAAAAGTAATGATACCAAGGTGAAGAAACCGGTGCCTGCCCTCGAGGGGCTTCCTGCCTAAAGGAGGCACATAAGGAGCTACAAAGCTATGCCATGGCTGTAGAATGGAGAGGGGATGTGCAAGATGCCCAGACAGCATGGAAGACAATCAAGCCCAGGTCTAGCTTCTTTAAGAAGTGTGGACTCCTGTTAATGTTCAGGAACAAGACATTGTGGCAATAGCTGCACAATCAAGAAGGCACAATGTATCCAGAGAACAGCCAGTCCTTCTGGAGTTGGGACAGGGCTGAAAGAGAAGTGCACACAAAAGAGAAAAGGTTGGAGAAGTGGGCTGGGATCCAATCATGAATGGCTGCTCTTGTTGACGTAGGCTTTCACTTGTTAGTCTTGTTTTATTTACTTAGGTTCTGCCTTACTCTCAAAAGTACTTGAAGTCGTTTGTTTAAATGGGAACAACAACAATTCAGACTGGCTGAAATAATAAGGGAATGTACTGGGCTCAGGTAGGGTATAGATTAGAGACAAGTTAGATTTCAGAATTTATTAACCCAGAGACTCTAGCTCAGTTTCTCAGTAGTTTTGTTATCATCACTTCCTCTGGGTATTTACTTCCCTCCAATATCCAGTGGTTTCCTATTTGGAGACAGAAAATATCTGACTTAGAGCTCTAGGAAACTTTCTCTCTTATCTCTCTGGCTTGAGCTGGGCCCTGTGCCCATTCATGAGTCAGCCCTTGAGTCCAGGGCCCTGCCAGACGCTGACTGTCTTAGGCCTGGATCCTGAACCGCTGTGCCAGTACTGAAGGGTTTATCAGAGGTCATGGCTCACAGCCACCTCTAGAGCTGAGGAGGGAGCCATCCTTCCTGAACTGTGATGGTAAGGGTATATCAGTAAATGAACACTGGCATAGTTTACAATGAGTGGAGGGGAAAATGGATAAGGGAGCTATAAACAGTAATGTCCACTGAATTTAGAGTGCATTAAAAATGATGCCAGATATCATATATAGTATTATGGTATCATTATATTACATAACACAACAATATTATAATGGTATTATCTTATGGCATATATAATAATATATACTATATAACAATACACGATATTATATTATATATAAAAATAAAGGTCAAGGGATAGTAAAAGTAAAATGGTAATATAACAACAATGGGAAAAGTACTAGATAGACTCTAAACAGGAAAAGTCACAAATATTAAAGACAAAATGGTAATTTAGTTTTGAGCTTCCTAGTAGCCAAGGCAAAGAAGGAAAACTGGTCAGTGGAAAGAGTCAAAGTATACTATGGAAGAGGAAAGCTCTTTCTGGTCAGAGTCCTCAGAGAAAATATCTTCCCCAGGGATCTCCATAAAAGGATCAGTAAATAATATTATAGAACCGTCCGTATATAGCATTCCTACGTATCAGCAAGTTTCACAACAGCTGTCAACCTCAGCACAAGTTTAACTGAGGCTGCCCTGAGATACTAAGTCTAAACCAAGACAACTCTCCAGTGCCTTGTGTTAACCCAGGGGTAGAAGTTAGGCTGATGAGAGCCAGATTTCCCAACTCAGGTAAAATGGGCATCAGGAGATGCACCATTTTGGCCAGCCTGCTTTCCTGGTGGTAAACAATTTAAAGCATTAATTATATATCTAAGACAACATGAACAGAGTATGCAGAATAGAGTGTAAAATGCATATGTGGTTTGAAAGAGAGAACATGAAATCTCAATGAAAGGAAAGGCCCATGCTCTTCTGCCCCAGGGCTTCGTCCGGGGGAGAGGTCTGGAAGCACGTTCCCCTGGGTTTGCTCCTCTGGCCAGCTGGTAGTCACCCTTACAGCACCTTGTGGTTCTCTAGTCACGCCCCTCTTCACATTTTACTGTGGTTACTTGTTTACTACCTGTCTTCCCTGATGGAGAGTAAGGGGCTGGCTACCTGATGGCTTTCATTCCTGGCAGTGTCTGGTCTGGTATAAGGAGTCAACGAATTAATAAGTTAATTAACTAAAGATGTCTGGCTGTTGTGGATCGAATTGTGCCCCCAAGAAATTTATAGGTTGAGGTCCCAACCCCCAGGAATGAGAGCTTCCTTCCCCACCCATAACTCCCTTCGAGGTCCTATGTGACAGACTCATGCAGACAACCTTGTTTATTTTTTTTAAATTGATCCTTCATTTTTCTTTTGTTTTTTAAAATATTTTATTAAATTTATTGGGATAGCATTGGTTAATAGGATCATTTAGGTTTCAAGTGTATATTTCTATGACACAAGGTCTTCATGTTGCACTGTGTGCTCACCTTGCTTACACATGGGCTCTGAGGTTAGCTAGCTGTAGGACATGGGCCCAGCTGGTTAACTGTTCTCTGTCCCTTTGTCTTCAGAAACCATATATTATACCTAAACCAAAAAACAAAGTAATGCACATAGAAACTCCTCATATGGTCTGCCGCATAATAGGACTCCAGACACATGAGTCTCCTTACTCTCTCGCTCTCCTTATAACGGAATACATATTTTCCCACAGAAGGAACAAGTAGGCCTCTAAATACTTTACAATTTTAATGTATCTTTTTCCTTTAATATTATAATCTGGCAGCCTTCTACAATAGGCAGAAAATCAAGGAGATGTTTAAGTAATAAGATGACAAAGAAGTGGAATTTTCTTTTGGAAAGAATTAATTATGTGAACTAAACATCCACATTAGTATCTTAAAATGTTTCATTAAAAAGCAATCCCGGTCCACGGAGCTCACTTACGAACTTTGGCTGAGGTTTACACTTAGAACAAATGTTTTTAATTTCAGTATACACTACCAAATCAGGCAAATCATGTGTGTGTGAACTCAACCTTCATACATTGCAAATGTGCTTTTTGTCTTTCTAGTGCCTTACTTGATGTGATTTTCCTTGTTTAATTTTTTTTTCTGTATTGCTTCTCAGTAGCTGAGTGCTCCTTAAACTAAGTAAAGACCAAAAAAAGAACACTTTCAATAATGGGTTTGAGGTCATTTAATCTCAGTGATCTTTGGCTTTCCAGAGATTAAAGCCAAATGTAAACCAGAGCGCTTTTCCAGAACTAGCAATAAAGAGATTATTTCTTCTAAAGTTCACTTGCCATGGAAGACTATAGAAAATTCAGTACTATTATTTACTCCAAGTCCCTAAAAACTTTTGTAAGAATTCCAAAACCCCAGGTTAAAATTCTGTTTCACTTAATATGACCCAGTATTAATAATTAGTCAACAAAGATGAACATGCTCTAAAGATTAAAGAACTTTACTAAGCAACCTAAAAGCCCACCAGTAAACAAGTGGATAAAAAAACTATGGTACGTTTGCACAATGGAATACTATGCAGCCGAAAAAAAGAAGGAGCTCCTACCCTTCATGACCCCATGGATAGAACTGGAGAGCATTTTGCTAAGTGAAATAAGCCAGGCAGTAAAAGATAAATACCATGAGATCTCACCTATAAGTGGAACCTAATGAGCAAAACAAACAAGCAAGCAAAATATAACCAGACACACTGAAATAAAGAACAAACTGACAGTAGTCAGAGAGGAGAGGGGAGAGAGATAGTGGGGGAAAAAAGGGGACGGTCCATAAAGAAACATGTATAAAGGACACATGGACAAAGCCAAAGGGGGGTAGGCTTGAGGGTGGGAGAAGGGGAATGGGTGGGGCAGAGGCTGAGGTGGGGTGAAAATGGAGACGACTGTATTTGAACAACAATAAAAGAAAAAAGAACTTTACTGATAAATACTTAGCATCATCTATGGAGCATTCAGGTACCTGTCACACATTTGGAATTCAGGTGTAAATTATAAAGTGTTCAACAAATATAAAAGATAAGAGACAGCAAGCCAGGCTGGCTCCAGGCAGGGGCATTTAGGGCAGGGTGAAGTGATAGTTGACATCCTTACAACAAACTTCAAGGTAACCAGGGAAACCACAAAAATTATTCACTTATAAATCCTCAGCATTCATTTTTTTTTGTACAAGCACAGAGTATTAAATATACCATAGGCCACAGGATGTTACTATAATGTAACCCAGTAGAAAAAGATAGGGCAGCTGCTTCTTCTACCTCGAGGCACAGGGGTCAGAAGCCATACACTCTGAAGGGGCCTGATTAGCCAGTCACTTGGGAATAGTCATTTAATCTCTCAAAGCCAATCTTTGTCTCCAAAATGAAAATATTCTGTTACTGCCTATTGCACATGGTCGTCATGGGAATCAAAAGTAAAAGAGCTACATGGAATCACTGACTTGATTTCACACCTTGGCCAGCCCTTTCTCCTCTCTTGGCTTCTAGGACCCCACACTGTCCTGTTCCCCTCCAACGTGTGGGCTAGTTCTGCCCAGTCTTCTGTCCTGGTTTCACTCTCTGATCTCTAAATTTTGGAGTACCCTTGACTTCGGTCCTCATTATTTTTCTCTATAGTTTCTCCCTAGGTAATCCCAAAGTTTTATGTAGGATTTATTTTGCTCATTATTCCTATGTTTGCATCTCTAGACCTAACCTCCTTTCTGAACTCCAGACTCGTAAACCCAACTGAAAATCCAAATTCCCACTTGCTGTGTAATAGGCATCTCAGACTTTGTATGGCCAAACTAGACCTCTTGATTCTTCTCTATATTAATCTAGTCTTCTCTAGTTTAATCAATACCATTAACTCAATTGCTAAAGCCAAAAATCCAAAGAAATTATTTTGTTTCTTCTTTTCCCCTCTTCTCTCATATCCAATCCATCAGCAAAACCTATCAACATGCCCTCTGAAACAGGCCTCAGATCTACATACTGGCCCCCGGGCTGCCTCACAGCCATGCTGTTCTCACAGTCATGCTGTATCACAATTGAGCTGTCCGGCACTGAACGAAGTTTCTTCTTCACCACACCCCCCCCCCTCAAAAGTATCTGTCTACTTCTTTCTTCTTCCATCACCACTTGCCTTGGCCAAGCCACCATCTTTGCTCATCTGAATGTCCATAATCAACTCCCAACTGGTTGCCCTGGTTACCTATTGGTCTAGGCAATCTTTTTCTTTACATTTATTATAACTTTTATATAAATTTAATGACATTTAAACAATGCATGTATAAATGATACCATTTTTATTTTTTAAAGATTTGTTTATTTATTTTTAGAGAAGGGGGAAGGAAGAGAAAAAGAGAGGGAGAGAAACATATATGTGTCAGAAATACATCAATCAATTGCCTCTCGTATACCCCCAACTGGGGGCCTGACCCACAACCCAGGCATGTGCCCTGACTGAGAATTGATCCAGCTACCTTTTGGTTCATAGGTTGGTGCTCCATCCACTGAGTCCCACCAGCCAGGGATGGACAAGGACGACAGGATGGGGACTGACTGTGGGAGTGGTGGGGGGAGGCAGGGGAGAGCAATGGGAGAAATTTGAGACAACTGAAATAGAACAACAATTAAAAAAATTCCTTCTTTTTAAAGGAAATAAATAAAAGCATTTTAATATAAAAATCACCAAAGAATAAAAATACATGTTTGTGTAAAAAGTTAAAGTTAAGCAAAGGCCTAGAAGGTTACACACAAAGTCTAGGATGCATTTAACTTCATAGAAAGAAAACAGGGGAGGAATGAAGAAGAAAATGGACTTTACTCTTGCACATAGTATTTCCTTATTTTATTAAAAACAAGAACTGCAAGTGAACATGTCAATATATTATAATGTCAATTATTGGGTTAGATATTTAGATATTATTTTCTGTAATTTTTTTCTCATTTTCTCAAAATAAAAAGAAAAACAGAGAAGGGAAGATAAAGAGCAATAAAATAAGTAAAAAGGTAAAATATCCCCGAGACAAAGACTGAATTAAAAATTTAAACATGTCCTATGCATGCATAAACGGCTGACAAAATATTTTAATTTCATAAATAAGAGAGAAAAGTCTTACTATATTCCTGATTTTAATTGAAATGTTCATATTGCCTTTACACCGTACAATATCTTGAAAATGTACATCATAATAGCCTGTTTAAAATCCCCAAAAATGTCTTCCTAGAACATTTATAATCACATTCAAATTCCTTACCAGGACACCCGAAGACCTACCTGATCTGCCCTCTAACCGCCTCTCCAAGCTCCCTGTGAGCAGGCGCTCTAACCATCCAGGCCACGGCCATGCCGCCCTTCTCTCTTGGTCACAAGTTCTTTCCCGCGGGAAGCCCTTTGCCTTGGTCCCTCCTTTGCCTGGACAGTTTTTTTGGCAGACCGAACTTGGCTGGAATCTTCTTGACATATAAGCTTTTTCAAATACCACTGCCTCAAAGAGACTTCCCTTGACCAAGTGATCTAGAAGAACCACTCCCCCGCCCCCTATCACTCTGATTCAAACCCCTTTGTAACAGGCTCCACAGCACTTGACTACAATCTGATCTTTCACTGTGTGCTTTTGTACTGGCTTTTCTTCGTTGCATCTCCTTTATCCCCCATCCTCCTCCCAGAATACAAACTCGATGATTGTGGAGGCCATTATATTTTCTGCACCAACACCTATGCCTGGTACATAGATGGTATATTAGCTTTTATTGCTGCATAACAAATTACCATCATTCCAGTGAATCACACCAACATTCATTATTTGCTCACAGTCCTGGAGGTCAGAAATGCAGGTGCAGGTTGGCTAGGTTTTACAACCTGGCCAGGGCATTAGACACTGAAATCAAGGTGTCAGCAAGGCTGAGTTCTTGCCTGGAGGCTCTGGAGAAGAATCTGCTTCCCGGCTCTTCAGCTTGTTGATAAAATCCAGCTCTATGAGGCTATAAGATTGAGACCTCTATCTCCCCACTGCTCATCAGCCAGAAGCCTTCTCAGCTCCTGATGGCCACCCACCATCCTTACCATGTGGTCCTGTCTATCTTCAAGCCAGGATGACACTCAAATCCCCCTTGTGCTTTGAAGATCTGACTTCCTCTTCTATAACCAGCTGGAAAACTCTCTGTGTTCAAAAGAGCCATGTGATTCCATCAGGCCTACCAGGATAATCTCCATATCTTAAGGTCAACTTGCCAAGTAACATAATTCAATCCAAATCTGTCATATACACAGTCCTGGAGATTATGTAAAACATGTACACCGTGGGGGAGGGAATCTCGGGCCCACTGTAGAATTCTGCCTACCACAGAAGTTATTCTACAAACATGTGTTGTATTAAAAAATGAATACCAAATGTGCTCAGCTAGAAGCATAAATAACTTCACAAGTGTTAACATTAAAGTAATTATGATCCACAAAGTTGTCCCTATGATGTCAGGAAAAAGTTAAAGTGGATATGACTTGCCATGCTCCATCGAAGCAAGACTATTTTTTCTTTGAGTTTTGGTGCTCAGAAAGATAAACTCTAGTGAGCTGACAAAGTTTAAAAAGACAAAAACAAAACAAATAAGCAAAACCATAGGCTGATTGATAAGACTGGGTGTTCGTTTGACTTAGCTACTTCCTAGCTTGGACTTTCGGCAATTTATTTAAACACATAGAGTTCAGGTTGCTTCTGTCCAAAATGGGTGGTGATTTCACAGGCGGTTGTGAGGTTTAAATTAATAGATGCATGCACATTACCTAGCATGTTACCCAGAGTTTAGCATTTGCTCAATAATTATCTCCCAGCAGTCTGGAGAAGTCAGCTGTTTAAAGGGAAAATTCGCAGATTTGTTTCACCCAGGCAAGGCTTTTCGGTGAAGTTGCAGGGTAAGAGAGAGGGGTCAGGGGGTGTTCTAAAGTCAGGAAATTAGTGTGTGTGTGATGAATATTCTCTTCCTTTAGGAACTTGCCTCACTGAAGACTTTCTTAGTGAATTCAGTGCAGCCAGTTATTCTGCTAGTATCAGAAGAAATTCTATTTCTTTAGCTGCTTATCATGCAAGGGAATTGACTAAAGTTTAGAGGGCATATTTTATTAAAAATACTTATCTTTAGATACTGCAATCTCAGCACAGCAGAGAACACCTGACACGGGGCACAGCACAGTGCAGTGGCAGTAAATTCCAGCCCTGCCACTTAACAGCTCTGTGACGTTGGACAAATTTACATTAATCTCTGTCTACCTCAGTGCTCTCATTTGCAAAATGGAAATAACAGTTCACCACAGGGCTGATGTGAGAGCTAAATGATTCAGCATGGGCAAAATGCTTAGAACTATGCCTGGCATGGAATAAGTGCTACAAAATATTTATGCTACAAAAATTGCAGACTGAGAGAAACAAATGGAACCTGGCTGAGGGAACAGCTGATCCTCATCTCCCACTCACTCCATCTGTTCCCATTTAATAGTTGCTGAAAAGTGCCTGCTCTAGTGGTCACTCTTCTTTCCTCTCCCCACCCCTTCCAATGAACAGCAGACAGGCCCCAAGAATAGATGCATGAGAGATTTAGTGGGGAAGACACTTGTAGGATAAAGGACAAGGGAGCAGGAGTCGGCAGGGAGAGCATTTGGACCACGAGACAGGTCAGATGCCTGTGAAAGGAGAGAAGGAAGGAAGGAGGATTGGCAAGGAAGAGTCATGGACCACACTGAAGTTCTTAGAAAGTCTCAGCCTGGCCAGGGCCACGAGCAGACAGTGCCTGTTAGAGGAATCCCATGTCAGGCAACACAGGGCCAGGCTCTGGTGTGCCTGCCATGCTCAGGTGTTGGCTAGGAGGAGCCCAGGGCAAGCACAGCCTTGGCACATTCAGACAGCTGTCCCGCAGCTATCATCAGCTGAGCTCCCCACACCCGTGCCTGTGGGGAGAAAGGAAGACCCGGGTGGCCCGCCTCCATGACCGTCACGCCCTGTGGTTTCATTCATATTGGTGAAACGCACATAGAATGCAGTGGCCACCGGACACTATACTAGGTGTTACTGCACATCTTGTTATTCTTTGGGGACCAGCCAGGAAGCGGCAGCTGAAGCTAGTGGCGGCCCTCTGGTGGGACCCATCCATAGGGAAAGCCATGGCCTTGCTGGTTGTGTGTGTCTGGGAACTAATGCATTGAACCCTTTCTGATTTACACATTTGCTAAGCATGGACTCCAACGGTGAGCAACTACCTTTTGTGTTAAGGCAAATTCAGGAATAGTATGGATGTATGTTTGTATATGAGTGTGTGTGCGTACATGTGGGGGTGTATTTAGAAGCCATATTTCTTTCCTCCAAAAACAAAAACAGCCTTACTGAGTTCCACATAAAGTATCTCTCTTCTTGGAACTCAAATTACCTATTTAACTGAATAGAAGAACATCATTAGAAGAGTTGGCATTGCTTCTTAGCCACCAAAATCGTAAGACAGTATTCAGACTTTTTTGAAAAACATCAATAGTAAGGTAACTCTTTAGTTTTCCTTTTGAAATGAGATCACAAAGAAGAGTACCAAGCTGGACAGCCCTGGCTGGCTCTCACCTGGGCATTGACAGCATCTCTGTTCTGTGCCTGGCACTGTGAGGGCACAGAGGGCACAGAACGAAAAGACTAGGTGCCAAGGCTGGGAGGAACAGACCAGGACCAAAAAGGCTGTGAGGGGTGTTTACAGGTACTGTCAGAACTCAGAGGAGTGAGTCACCAGTAATGATAAGGGGAACTACAGTGATAAGCCGAGACCTGCAGACACTCAGCTCCACCTTGACAAGCTGCTGCTCACACCTGGCAGTCAGCTTTTTCTTCATCTCCCTCCAAACCTTGGCTTCCAGCTTAACCTTGGCTCTCCCAAGGCGCTTGGGGTCAGTGTGATCCTTGCTACCCCATCCCTGAGCAATACTATCATTCACTCATTCATCTGCCCATACTTAATCAAGAATATATTAAGCACAGAATGCACTTAGATTACAGTTTGTATCAACATCAGGTCTCTTACATAATAAATATCTATTATGTTATATTAATGTGTAATATTAGCCAACTCAGATCCCTTTGGGAATGAATAAAAGGACAAAGAAGGTAAATTCCAGTAATTGCAAAGGACGTTCTTTCTCAGCTATGTGTCACCCAGACAGCATGGCAAGAGCTTCTGTCATGATTCTCAGTATTGACCACACATGTGACCTGGTTAGAAACCTCATTTTCCTCCTCGTGATCTGAAAAGCAAGGATAACACATCTTGCAATATATGTGTTAAATTGTACATGTAAAAGGCAAAAACTATTGGAACAAAATGTAGAAAATAAATGTATACAATGCAAAACAGAAATTTAGATTTCTTAAAATAATCTGATTTAGGAAAAGTCCTCTTAAACATGTAAAATAATCCAGAAATCATAAATAAAAATGTAATAGATTTTAATATATAAAAATTATTCACCTCTGTATAATAACATATAGCATAAACAAAATTCTTTATAAAGCATGTAACCAATGAGGAAAACATAGTTGCAAATATATATTATACATATATACGTATATGTATCAAAGATTAATAGCCATAATATTTAATGAATCCCTGCAGGTTAATAAGAAAAATGCAATTCTACAGAAACATGACCATATTTATATGAGCAATTCACAGAAGAATTACAAGTAGCCAATAAAGACCTGAAAACATTCTCAGCCTATCTATTTCTTAAGAAACGTGGATTTTAAAAATAAGGTGATATCATTGTTTTAGCCCACCATATTGACAAAAAGTATTCAGTATTAATAAAATCCCTTATAGGCCAATGCATGGGAAATGGGTACTTTCACATGCAGCTACAGGAGGGACAACTGAGGCAAGGCGCCTGCTGTATAGTAGGCTTCACTGATCCAATGCTTGGTCCCAAACATGGGGGAAAGCTAGTTTAAAATAACTTAAGGGAAAAAAAGAAAAGAATTACTATTATAACAATAAAGAGCTTAGGATAGTTCTTGAATCTCCTGTACTTTGTAGAAAGATGGGAACCAGGCACTCAAACTGCATTTGAACTCATCTGTTCTGCTGTTCTCTGCATATTGGCTTCAGATCTTTCTTTCTTTCTCCTCTCCTCTCCTCTCCTCTCCTCTCCTTTCCTCTCCTCTCCTCTCCTCTTCTCTTCTCTTCTCTTTCTCTTTCTCTTTCTCTCTCTCTCTCTCTCTTTCTGTCCTTCTCCATTTGGTGGCAAACATGGCAACCAGAAAAGTCTGAGTTCTATGTCTTACAGCTCCAACTTAACAGAAAATGACTGACTCAAGCTTCAAGTTCTCCAGGTTCAAAAATCCTAAGGAAGGACTCACTGGCCCTGATTAGAATCAATGACCATGCCTGGACCAATAACTGATGACCAGAGAGGGAGAATTCCTTTAGTTGTGGCCCACTCCTATTCCAATCCACCTCGTCAGAAGATGAGGACATACTTCCTTGTCATCTCCCACCAGAGGGACAAGAGAAAGCATGATTCATAGAAGAAGGGAATGCTATTCCTAGAAGTAAAATATGCTAGCCTTATATATAGAAAGGTTTAAAATATGCAGGCATGAAATATAGTTTTAACTAAGGTAATTAAAAGGTAACTAGGTATAGTCAATTGGAAGAGGTATTTCACAATATCTATCAAGATTAATATATATTTAACCTCATGCTTGCTAATTCCACTTCTAGCTATTTACCCTAAAATTCAACATATATACACAAAAAAGATTAAATTTTTAAATTACTCAACAAATACTCAGTGCATACTGTGTGCCTACACTCTTTTAAGAGCTGGAATAATAATAGTAAAGATAGAAAAGTTTTATATATTTATATTTGAGTGGGGAACACACAGAAAATAAGCAAGTGATTGACACATTGCAATTGTTTATTAAGCATTCTGTCCAATTTCAATTTCTAGGCTTCACAATCTCACACTATAAATGTATTTTCCATTTATGCTCAGAGAGTTTTCATTATCTTCAAGCTCCATTTGTGATACCATATATACTTGCAATTGGAAAGAGTATTAGATTATGTCTAATTTTTATAGAATTGTACACTTCACAAAGAGCTTTCATATCTACTATCTCATTTCTTTCATGCACCCAAACTGACTTAAGTAGAGGCAGGTATCATTATTATTTTGATCACCCTTGAATCTCCAGAACCAAACAAAATGCAAGGTATAAAGCAGGCACCAAGGGAGAGTTAGTTGGAGGAATGAAAATTAAGAGGCATGGCAAGGACAGAGAGCCAGTGAGGCAGCTCACCTTAGTCATCTAACCCAGGACTGCTAGTCCCAGTTCTCAGGATTTTCCAGCTATGCCGTGTTTGAAATTCCTAGAATCATCTAATCATAAGATTTTAGTTACCCCCACTTTACTTATTAGCTGCCATTTCTTCTAAATCTGAGGATCTTGGAGATTTGCTTTTTTGTTTTTAAATAAATTATTGATGGTTGATTCACAAAACATGAACTACTCTCATAAAACCTGGAACCTGTAGCAAGTAGAGCTCAGAGTGTAGAAAGAAGTGTTGGTCACACTCATATCTGAGCCTCATGAGAAATCTAAGACTTGTGCTTTAAATTTAATGACATATGTGCGACTTAGACCAGTCATTCTGCCTCTCTAATGAAATGATTATTTTCATTGAATGCTGATTCCTTCTATTGCTAAAATATGATGTGTCAACTTTTTCAGCCATGCCTGCTGGATAATTGTGGATAGCAAGTGTTGTGTTTTAGTTGACTCTAAAGGAGAGGAATATGTTTTGCAGAACAAAGGCATTTCAATCAGTTATTTGAGCAACTGAGTGTTCTAGGCTCCACAGACAAAGAACAAGCCTGCTGGATAATTGTGGATAGCAAGTGTTGTGTTTTAGTTGACTCTAAAGGAGAGGAATATGTTTTGCAGAACAAAGGCATTTCAATCAGTTATTTGAGCAACTGAGTGTTCTAGGCTCCACAGACAAAGAACAAGCATTAGTTCTTTTATGTGATGAAATGAGTCAGCAGAGGAAAGTTGTTTGGGCCCACCCTCTTCCTTGGAGAAGTAAGACTCATCGAATGTTATGACATGACTTTGCAGAGGCCCAGATAAAAGCAATGGACATGGACTACAGGAACGGAAAGCCTGTTCTTTGGCAATGGCTTTGTACTGGGGGTCAGCTGACAGAACCAGTCCTTACACAGGATGTAACACCATTAGTTACATCCTTCCAGGTCACAAAGAATAACAAACACGCAGAGTCTCCTCACCTAACGTCCATGACAGCCTCTGTACTGGGGAGCAAATGAGCCTTGGAATATCAAAGAGCCTGGTTGCAAATTCCAGCCTCTGCCTTGAATAACCTTGAATAAGGTATTTAATCTGGCTAAACCTCAAGTTTCTAATCTACAAAATTAGGATAATAATATTTACTTTCCAAGATGTAAGTCACAAATGTATTTAAGCACCTGGTAGGATCCTGACACCAAACAGATGGTGAATAAATAGATGGATGTGCCACACTTTAACCATTTGCCTATTGAAGGATATCTAGGCTATTTCCACTTTTGCCTATTACAAATAACACATCTTTAAACATTCATGTACAGACTTCTGTGTAAACATAAATTTTCATTTCCTTGAGACAAATGTCCCAGAGTAGAATTGCTGGATTATATGGTTGTTGCATGTTGAGGCTATAAATTATTTGCCAAACTGCTTTCAAGAGTGGCTGTAGCATTTTACATTCCCATCAGTAACAAATGTATGAAATCAAGTTTCTTCACATTCTCATCAGCATTTGGTATTATCACTATTTAAAAAAAAATTTTAAAGATTTTATTTATTTTTATTTATTTTTAGAGAAGGGGGAAGAGAGGGAGAAAGAGAGGAAGAGAAAGATCTATCTGACAGAGAAACATTGATCAGTTGCCTCTTGCATGTGCCATGATTAGGGACCAAAGCTGTAACCTAGGCATGTGCCCTGGCCAGGTATCAAACCGGTGACCTTTTGCTTTGCAGAACCAATATTGTCACTATTTTTTATCTGAGTCATCCTAATAGCTGCATAATGATATCTCACTGTGGTTTTAATTTGCATTTCTGTAATGGCAAATGATGTTGAACAGATTTTCAGAAGTTTATTTTCCATCTGTTTATCCTCCTTGGTGAAATGTCTATTCATGACTTTTGCTCATTTTTTAATGGGCTTATCTCTTTCTTTGCTGTTCAGTTTTTGAAGTCTTTTTTTTCTTTAAAGATTTTATTTATTTATTTATTTATTTTTAGACACAGGGGAAGGGAGGGAGAAAGAAAGGGAGAGAAACATCAGCGAGGGGTTATCTCTCGTGCACCCCCAACTGGGGACCCGGCCTGCAACCCAGGCATGTGCCCTGACTGGGAATTGAACAGGTGATCCTTTTATTCTCAGGCTGACACTCTATCCATTGAGCCACACCAGCCAGGGCTGAAAAGTCTTTATATATTCTAAATATTAGTCATTTGTCAGATAAATGGCATGCAGATATTTTCTCCCAGTCTGTATCTTGTCTTTTTAACCCTTTAAGAATGTCATTCCTACGGCAAAGTTTTTCAGTTTTGATGAAGTCCAGTTTATCCACTTTTTCTTCTCTGGACCATGCTTTTAGTGTTAGATCTAAGAATTCTCCACCCAACCCTAGGTGCGAAGGTTCTCCTTGACATTCTCTTCCAAAAGATTCATGGTTTTATGTTTTACATTTAAAGCTATGATTCATTTTGAACTAAATTTTGTATAATGTGTGAAGTTTGGGTTGAAGTTCATTTATTTGCCTGCAGATTATAATTGTCTTAGCACCATTTGTTCAAAAGATTAGCATTTCTTCGTTGAATTACTTTTTCATCTTTGTTGAAAAATCAGTTGGGCAATTTTGTGTGGTCTATTTCTGGATCCACTCTCCAGCCTGACCCACTGATCTATGTTTCCTTCCTTCCGCCAATAATGCACAGTCTTGATGACTATAGCGACATAAGTCTTAAAACTGGGTGGAATGATTCCTCATATTTCAGTCTTCTTTTTCACATGTGTTTTAGCAATCTTAGGTCCTTGCCTTTCCACAGATTTCCCCTTTATTCCTAAAGGATATTCTAACAGATCTAGAATTTTGAGTTGCTAGTTCTCTTCTTTCATCACTTAAGAAATATTATGCCACTTCTTCTTGGCCTCTGGGATTTTGGATGAGAAATCTGCTGTCCTTTGAACGTTTTTCCCTGCACAGACAACAAGTTGTTTCTCTCTCAACACTTTCAGGATTTCTCCTCATCTTTAATTTTTACATGTATGACTATAATGTGTCTTGACATGGATTTTTATTTTTTTAGTTCATCCTGTTTGACATTCACTTAGCTTCTTAAATCTACTGGTTTGTGTCCTCTGCCAAATTTGGAAAGGTTCCAGCCATTATTTCTTCAAACACTCTTTCAGTCTCAACCTCTTTCCTCTCTTCCTCCAGTCCTCCAGTGACACAGATGTTGGGTCTTTTGTCATGGTCATGCAGGTTCCTAAGTTGCTGATCATTTTTACTTCAGCCTGTTTTCTCTCTTTATTCAGATAGGGCAATTTCTATTGTTCTTTCTTTTGGTTTACTGTGTCTTTCCTCTGATTGTTGCATTCAGCTGTTGAGTTCATCCATTGAATTTTTTATTCGGGTTATTGTATTTTAAGGTTCTAAAATTTAAGGGTTTTTTATTATTGTTAATGCTATTATAGATGCTCACCATTTCCCCCTCCCTTTGCCCCCTTCCACCCAGCCCCCCATGCCTGGGCCTCCCCCACATTGTTGTCTGTGTCTGTGGGTTATGCATATATGCATCTACGTTCTTTGGCTCATCTCTTCCAATCTCCCAACTCCCTCCCTTCTGAGATCTGTAAGTCTGGTCCATGTATCCATGCCTCTGGTTCTATTTATCGGTTTATTTTGTTCATTAGATTCCACATATGAGTGAGAGTAAATGGTATCTGTCTTTCTCTAACTGCTTATCTCACCTAACATAATATTCTACACGTCTATCCATGCAGTCACAAAGGATAAGAGTTCCTTCTTTTTACAGCCAAGTAGTATTCTACTGTGTAAACATACCACAGCTTTTTTTCCCACTCACCTAATGATGGGCACTTGGGCTGTTCCTAGATCTTGGCAATTGTAACTAATGCTGGTATGAACATAGTAATATTTAAGTTTCTTTATAGCTTCTAATTCTTTGCTGAGATTTTTATTTTTTAATTTGTTTCAAGCATGTTTGTAATTGCTCATTGAAGCATTTTTATGATGGCAGCTTTAAAACTTTTCCCAGCTGAATGGAAGGAGAGAGAAAATAGTTGGTGAACTGAAAGAAAGAACAATAAAAATTACTCAATCTGAACAATGGAAAGAATAAGCTGGGGGCGGGGTGGGGGGAAGGACAGACACTCAGAGACCTGCAGAACTATAGTAAAAGTTCTACAGTCATGTTACCAGAATATGGAAAGAAGAGAAAAAGGAGGGCAAAGCTGGAAAAACAAATAGCTAAGGACGGCCCCAGTTCTAACATCTCTGTCATGTCGATGTTAGTGTTCATCGTCTTTATTCACTCATGCTGGCATTTTCCTGGTTCTTGCTCTGATGAATCATTTTCAGCCAAAACCTAGACATTTTTTGTGTTGTTTAGAAACTTCAGATTTTAGTTCAATTTTGGCTGCCTTCCTATGCTCTGGCTCTGTCAGGGGAAGAGGACATGTTGCTTCATCACAGCCAGGTGGAGAGAGAAGCCCAGGTTCCTCACTTGGCCTCCGCTGACACCAGAGCAGGGCAAGGGTCTCCACAGTATGCCCGGGGAGAAGTGGGAGAGCAGGCTCCCCCTAGGCTTCCTCTGATGCCCCCTGAGTTGGAGGAGTATGAGCGCCCATTCCTAGCCCTCACATGTCCTCCACTGTTACCATGGGGTCGTATGGCCTCATCACCGCTGCGTACTTGTAAAATTCTTGACTCTCTTCAAGGTCTCTCTCATCAGCCTGGTGGGGAGTGGCAGGGGAACCTCACTATGGCAGGGTGCAGCTGGGAGTCCTGGCTTCACACATGGTCTGCCCTGATGTTGTGGATGAATGGGGAGCTCTGTGAGTACTAAGCAGGAAGGACAATCCTGGTGCCCTACTCAGCCTGCTCTGCCACCACACTTGTTACATCCTAGCCAGAGTGAAGCTCTAGGCTACACACCTGTCTTTACTGATATGAATGAAAGTGAAGCCACACTTTTTTCATGGTGTTTGGCTGGAGCAGAGCCATTAGTGTCTAAAAGTCTTCTGTGGTGTGAGACTACACTTTTCCTGGCCCTTTGGCTGCAGGGAGCAGGCTTTTGGGGGCGTTTTTTGCTTGCAGATATGGGCCTTTTCAGTGCTGTAACTTCTCTGGATCCAGTTTCAGAATATACAAGCCAAAAGAACACCCAAGGACCCCACTACGCTACTGTTCCTCAGGTTCCAAGGTCCCTGCACAGTTCACCTTCCTCTCTCCACCTTTCAGAGATTCTATATTTGTTCCATACAACTGTTTAGTGGGAGGAATAGGGAAAAATCATCTATTCCATCTTCATGAAAGCAAAAGTTTTGAATATTCATTTTTAATAACACTTTATCATAAAAAAATTCAGTGACATTAAACTGTTAAAACTGGAAAAAGACTTCTTATAATTTTTACATTGTAATTGCCTACTAGATTAAGATTTGCAAGTGGTATTTATTTGTGCATATCCACAGCAAAGCTATGTACATATCTAGCCAGTGCTCCAAGCTAAAGGCTATGTTTGAAGGCAGATAGGTAATTGCCTTAGGTGTGTGGTTTGATGGTGCTAAGTAAGCCAGTCTTCCCCAAACAAATCTTCTCTCTGGCTAGCATAGCATTACCAGGCTTAAGCTTTATCTCCTTAGCTTAGGTCTATAATACTGGCTGAAATATAAACAGCCATGGAGAATATGCAGCACTATTCCATACCCCAATAGTGCTGCATGTCATAAACACTCGCTAGTAAAGAGGAGCAACCAGATACTTAACAGAAGCAAATAGATATGAGGACAGTTCACCACGTCTCTCAAATATGTTCTTTGGACACACATACATAGTCACACACATACATCTCTGACAACCAAATGAACAAACCAAAATATCCAATTTAAAAGGCACTTTCAGTTATAACTAACATATTTATTGACAATGGCTTGATGTGTTGAATAAGTCACAAGAAGTTGGGTGCAGTATGTCTTCCCCATTAGCTAGAAGAGAGAGGAATTGGCTTCAGCCATTCAGGAACTAAGCTCGATAAGTATTTATTAAGCACTTACTGTGTGACAGGCACCACATTACGTACTCGGGATAAGAATTTATAAATCACTTCTGTATGCTTTCTCTTATTTGATGGCTCTTATACCAGAAAGATGTTTCTAGGAAATTGGATTTCTTTATCATAAATCTGTATTGCATTTTAGAAACTGCTTTCCTTTATCTCAACTGACTAATTCTTAAAATAAGGTAGAAACATCACCTGTTATTGCTCATATTTAACAAATGAGGAAAGTGAAGCCTCAAATTTAGGTGTCTCCCCCCAACCCCCCAACTAGGAGAATTGGGTCAAAGTCTTAAATGGCGGTCTTCCAACCTGCCTGCCCCAGGACACTTTCCACATCACACTTGGCACTGCTCAGCTCCTGAGAGCCATTTTCCCCAAAAGATCTGTCAGTCTTCAGATTATGGCCATTTTTCTAAATCTTTCCACCAAACCAAAAACTCCACAATGGTGGAAACTGTATCATTACAACCCATTATGATGTTATACATCTGTCTTGGTTGGTATTCCATTAATATTCATTGACTTAATTTTCAATGACTACAAAGGACTCTAGATTCTGAAATAACCCTTGATGTTCTTCATCATAATCAATCCACTGGCCTTGGACCCTTCCTAGCTCTGTGAGCTCAGTTAAATTAATAAAATTCTCTTGTTTGCAAAATGGGCATACTAATGTTTACTTACAAGGTTGTTATGAATATGGAAGACCATAAATGCTAATTATTATTGTAAAATATGTAAAATTCCTAGGACACTGTTTGGCATGGAACAGACTGCCCCTCCTTTATTCTCTAGCCCCCACTGGACAGCAAACTTCATGAAGGAAGGGGCGTGTCTATTTAAAAACCATAGGACAATGGTCTTTATTTCTCAGCCATTGGAATCCGATCTGCTAAATGAATGGACAAATTAACACAATACTACAAAAGGATTTTTTAAAATATCAGTTACAAAATATTTAACTTTACTAAGATCAAGTTGATGCAATATTTTGACAGTATAGTAAATCTATGTATATCTTCTAGACTAAAATAAAATATATAATCATCAATCACTCTGAATCTTTTCACTTTAACATGTTTACTCTATTATTTATTTTCACTTTGAAGTCCCTATCAGCTCCCTACTACCTGCCTTTATCCTTTCCTGCAAACTAATCATTCATTCATGCATGCAATTAACATTTACTGAGCACTTACTGTCTACCACAAACCAGGTTGCAAAGATTCATAAGGTTCTCTCTCTGCCTCTAAAGGATTTATATGCTACGAAGAAAAGCCAACGCATAAACAATTTATAATTAATGGAGGTGTTATGATAGAAGTACGAAAAAGTGCTATAGTAATAAGAGTGATTCATTCTGCCTGGGGAGTTTGCTTATGGGAGCTTACATGTGGGAAAGTGATTTTTCTCTTTGCAAACTAAATTGACTTGCTGGTAATAAAAATAGTTTCCATTTGTGTAGTATGTTGCAAAATGCTTTCACATCCATTTATTATTTTAATCCTTACAATGAAGGCTCTATAGTTTAGTGGTTTTAAAAATGTATATATTCATCCAAAAAGGTAGCTATAAGGTCAACAGATAAATAATATGAAAATTCATTCTAAAGCCCATGTCTAGATGATACAAGCTAAAACTAGTAATGGGAATAGCTAATAGCAAAGACCTGCTCCTTTCCCATCATCCTCAGTGTCACTGCCTTACTTCAAGCCTGAGCCAACATCTTGCTCATAAGTTATTACAACAACCGTCTAACTGGATTCCCTGATTTGTGTCTCATTTGCCTCCAAGCGATTTGCTACATTGGCCACAAAATGATAATTTTTAAATGCAAATTGAACCGTATCATTTTCCTATAGAGTTGTTCATTCCCTATAGGATGAAGTCCACATGCTTCTGTGTGATGAAAAAAAAACTTTCAACCACCATCTAAACCTATCAGATTTTTCAAATTCTTTATGGGTCACTCTCTGCCAGCAATTTTACTGATTTTACTCAAAGCCACCATACTACTTCCATTTCTGTGCTTTACAGCATCTTTGCCCCACAGTGCCTTTAGCCCTCCATGGTGCTGTTTGGTGGGATGACAATGGGACGCAGACAGCATGGCTCTTTTGTTGCTTTTTGCATTAGACTTAACTCAGCAATAGAGGTGAGATCCTAGCAACACAGAGTGTGCTCCTGCTTCTTCTTCTTAATTTATCGCTGCATGAAATACAGGCTGAGAACCACTAGTTTTAGCACTTTCTTCTAAAATCTCAAGAAGAGATCAATATGTTTTTATTACATATCAAAGGTTCATGACATTTATATGCATCTAACAGAATGAAAATGTATTCTTTGGGGAGCCCAGGCTGTGCTAAATGCTAAGGAATCAGCTGAGGATAAGTCAAAACAAGGTGGATATAAGTCTATGGTGGATCTTACATTCCATGAAATGAACAATAAAATAAATGAATAAATTAAATCTTATAAATTTGTGACAATGCTATTAAGGAAGTAAAGGCTGGTCTGAGAAAGGAGGTGCTTTGGAGTGAGCAGACAGTCCAAGAAGATCTCTACGAGGAAATAATATTGGAGATGGGACTCGAAAGATGTGAAGCCAGCCATGCAGCCAGTGGAAGGGTGTGCTGGGGGAAGGGAGAGCCTTGGAGGGGTGAGGAACTGGAAGACCAGTGTCATCGTGCATAGTGAGTGAGGGGGAGAGTGGGTTGGGTCAACAATAGATCATGCAGGACCTTATAGGCCAAGGCAAGGAAGCCACTGAAAGATTCCAAGCAAGTGAATGATGAAGCTGAACGCAACACTCACTGCAGGGCGCAGGATAGAAAATGGATTACAAGAGAGCAGAAGAAACAAGAAGATTAGTTAGGAGGCTAAGGTCCTATTGAGATATTATGAAGAATGAAACTATCGTGGTGGCAATGGCAGGGCTGAGTAGTGGATGGATTTGAGATACACTTTGTAGATGAATCCAACAAGACCATCTCAGAGGAGAGCAAAAACAATCAAGGATGGGTCCTAGATTCCTGGCCTGAAGCAACAGGATAGATGGTGGAGCCATTAACTAAAATAGGGAAGACTGGGGCAGTTTTAAAAAATGGAAAAAACATTGAAGTTTCATTTTGGACATGTTATGTTTGAGATAGCTATAAAACATTTGAGGGGAGCCACAAGGTTGGCCGTTGGACATATTCATATGTCAGAAGGGAGTCCTGAACTAGATATGTAAGTGTGGGAGTTTTTGATACAGAGATGGGTGAGATGAATTAATGCATTAAATGAATTATTTGAAATAATGCATGGGAAGTAGTAGACACTTCACTTGGAATGTAGCACACATGTGCTTAAAAATATTAGCTATAGGATGCTGCTTACGGTCAGGACATTCTTTGTACAATGTAGCCCAAACCTTTCCTACTAAAGACAAATTGCCCTTCTGTCATTTGTTTCTCAATAGAAATACATCTAGTAGTCTTAATAAGCTAGTCATGATTTGGAGACTGATTTAGAACATTTATGTATTTATATGTGGAAATACAAAAGAATAAAGATGAAAGCCTAACATAAATACATGGCATATAATATAAAAATGTGTGTATATAACAGAAAAAGTGTATACCTGTGCATAATTTAGTTTAAAAAATATTTTTAAAAAACTGAATGTCAAGGTAGTTAAATTATTCAGATTTACAGAGTTTTAGCACCTATATATAAAATAAATGCATTTTAGAATGCTGATCCATTTATGACACAGCAGACTAATTTTTATGCTGTGGGAGGCACAGTGGTTACGGTTAAGAAGATGTGGTTTCACCTCACACATCCTGTTTCTGTTATTTACTAGCTGTGCAATTTTGGGCAAATTACATAGCCTCTCAGTTCCTCAATTTCCTCATCGGTAGAACATAGGTAATTATAACACCTATTTAACCAGTCTGTCACAAGAAATGACAATAATGTGTGTAAAATATGTAGCACAGTGCCTTAGGTAATCAATAAATGATCTATCAATATCAGAGGTTCTCAATCCTGGATGAATATTATAATCACCTGGGGAGTTTTTAAAATACTGATGTCCAGGCTTCATCCAAACCAATTAAATCAGAATATCTGTAGGCAGGACTCAAGATAACACCAATTTTTTAAAAAGCTCCCTAGGTGATTCTAATGTGTAGCAAGAGTGTAGAACTACCAAGCTATAATAAATTATTGTCTATGAAATATAGGAATGAAATATTTGTATTGAGTTATATCTGTATGACATAGTGCGATACCGATTAAACAAGTAGTCAAAAGATTTTCAAAATCTGTCTAGCACTTTAGTTTGAGGGGAGAAAAAGTAAATTGGAAGAGTAGGTAAATGACAATAGGAACAAAGAAATGGTCTATCATCTCAAATAAGAAGCCGGCACTGGATTCCCAGCTCCACCACTTAGCCCTTCGTAATTTCAGGCAAGTCACTCAACCGCTGTTTCCTCATTGGTGCAACGGGGGTAATGAGGGCGCCTACCTCTCCCTGTGTTGTCCGAGTGCTGCGTGACTTAATATTTGTGAAATGCTTGGAACAACTCCTGGTACATAGTAAGCACTACATTTACTTAAAAATATTAATGTGGAAATATGCAGAATGAAATAATGCTAATTGTTAATATTGAATTCTGGTAACATACTTTGGCATTAAATTAGTACTGAAAAATAGGCACAGGACAAAAGTTCTGAGGTCATTGTTAAAACAAACAAACAAACAAACAAAAAAAACATTCTTTAGACCTTCTATCAAAGACCACACCTGTCCGTGGTCCAAACTAGCTCTCTCACATGGAGGAAGATGGTGTGTTAATCTTGCCAGGATCTGTATAAGCTACCACAAAATATGTTAGTTCAAGTGTCCAGTGTCCCTGAAGCCCTGAAGATCAACTATTATATGAGAATTTTTAAAATATGATCACCATCTACAGGTGCTATGTTGGGTTTAGGTCCTGGGGTGGGTTTTCAGTGATGGGTCCTCTCTTTGTTTCACCTGGTCTGGCCCTGGTCGGCTTCTCTAGCTTTGTTCTAATGGCCTCGCCTCACACCCTTCCCCGCTGTCTGGACAACCTTCTCTCCACTTCCTCCCACCTGTCCTGCTATTCTCTCCCCCATGCCTTGGCTGCTCTTGCCAATGCCTCTTCCTAGAATGCTCTTCTCATTTTTCTCTGGCTATCCCATCCCCAGCCAACACATCATTTAAAACTCAGATCCAGTAGTAACCTCTTCTATGAAGCTTTTCCCAATGCCCCAGGTTTAAGTAATGATTCCCTCTTTTATACTTGTTTATCCTGTGAACAGATGGCCTTTTTAAAAACTATGTTTGATTCTTCTCAAAGGCCAGAACCCTTATTTATTTACATATGTACTCATCTAAGGATTAGCACCTGGTACAGACCCTGGGTAGTCTAATCTCACTGACTCAGAAAGTGGAAAGAAGGGAGGGAGGAAAGAAAGGAATGCATCCATTTGTATGGTGCTTGACGGAGAGGAGAGGCGCCATCAGTGGGCACAAACATGCCAGTGGGCATCTATGGCCCCTGGTTTTAGTAAGATCAACAGGAAAACCATCCTGGCACAAAGCCATCAGCTTCTCTAGACCTAAGACACTGTCGTGCCTCTGCTGCATGGACAGACACTGTCCCAATTTCAGTGAGACTCAATGGTCTGAGACAGCATTGGAAGAATCCCTCAAACCTGCACCGCAGAGTTCATTTACAAACACTGCAATTTCTCTACCTTTCCATTTTTCTCAAATTATTCTCATCTTTGAAAGATTCTCTAAAGTCCCACCACTTCTTGGAGATCTTTCCAGGTGAGCAGAGACAAAGCCCTAAGATTCACAATAGTTGGAGCACAATAGACTAAGTGTAGGAGCTCCTGGATTCTGACTCTGCTATTAGCTCTGTGGTGTTAGCAAGCTGCTTAATTCTGTCCTTGGTTTGCTCGCCTGTGATATGAGGACAGTAACAGTCCTTACCATGGAGTTGTCAGGCAGAGTAAATGTTTGGAATAGCTCCTTACATGAAAAGAATACTAAATCCATGTTAATATTTGATATTATAAATTATTAATATTATTTGTTAGTTAATGTTATAGACAAGAACTACTGAATTCCCTTCCTTCATTCTATCTTTCCTTAAATAGGAAGAATGTAGGTGCCTCTGTTTTAATTAGCATAACATTGCTTATTTTAGAAGTTAAGGGATTATATGTATTGGCCATATTGAGGATATACATTCACCTTCTGTATAAATAAACAGGTCTACACTTAGATTAAATACAAAATGAGATTTTCCATATACAAATCTTGTGGTATTTGTTGCTTCTGAGTCTATTTAGCAATGGTGACACTCGACAAAATGACCAAACTTGTATAATAGCAGAGAAATGGCAGGACAGCCTGGCCTATGATTCATTGAAATCCGAACAAGGCGGTATCTATCAGATGCACCAGGACACTTTTATTGTCTAAACTGGAATAAGCTGAATACAAGTATAAAGTTTATTATCCACCTCATTTTAAGTTCCTTTCAAGTCTTTAGTGAGTCTTTCCCAACTAAGGAGACCAGCCCTCAAAGAAGAATCTATGTGCCATAGGGGATTAGGTTAAACAAGTGCCAATAGAAACCTGGTATCCATCGCTCTCTTTCCCAATTTCCTATCAAGAGGGCCAGTCTTACCCTCCTTAGTAAATGAACTACAGGGATTCCTCTAAGGAGGAATCCCTAACATTAAGTCTAAAGACAGGTCCCGGGTTATGTCCCCAGCAATGATGAATAAATAGCAAGTCATTAGGTTATCTTTCACTAATAACCCATTGTTTTTACACATGAGTTATGCTTAAATTTTGAGCATTAATGATTATTAATAAAAGAGCCTGTGTTAGCATTCACAAGGAAATTCAACCCACAGACATCTTATAGTCTTACCAGAACAGAGTTCCTAAATCCTTCAAGGAATATGTCCTATTGGTCAAAAAGTTGTCTTGCTTTTTCCACAGCCTCCTTCTCCAGATTCTTCCTTCCCCAGCCACCCACTACAGCAGTCTATCTTCTTCAGTAACGGAGCAGACAATTGGACTCACAGGGAGCAGGACTGAAACAGAACACAGGGTTGCAACTCAGGAGATGGTCATTTTACTTGGTTTTGTCACGTACTAGCTGTGTTTCCTCATGAATTCACTTAACTTTAGCTTTCATTTATTCAATAATAATATTGCCGCCTCCCTCCCTCTCACAGAATCACTTTGAGGACATTAGAATTGCCTGTGAAGGTAATTCTAAACTGTAAGTTGCCAAACAGGTGTCACTCTGACTCTGCCCATCCCATAGCGTGGCAGTTAGTTGCCAGCGGTCTGTGGTGTAGACTGAGTTTAAATCCAGGCTCCCATTCACCAGTTTGACCTTGAACAAGTTCGTGCTTCCATTGCCTCATTTGCAGAATATAAAATGAAAGGGCAACTGTATGGCACTTAGGAAAATGACTAGAACCTGGAAAACATTCCATAGAAGTTAGGATATGACCTAGTGAGGCTTTTTTTCCTTTTAAATGGCTACCCCTTGATTGTGTGTGAGCTGTGAGGATGCAGAAGGATAAGATCCAGTACACACCTTTGGGGGGTCTCACAGACTCATGAAGGGTGGACACTCAGGGAACATGTGTTATTATAGAGATAAAATGTGGGAATGCATGGCTTCATTCCTGATCCCCTGCTCTATCCTCCTGCCCTTACTGTTTCCCCGCTCTCCCTAGATAAATTTCCCTGTAATCGCATTTACTTTCATGGATGGCTTCAGCTATCAACCCTGCACCAACAGAGCTAAAATGCGTAACCCAGGACTCCACCCTCACTGCAGGGTATCTCCATGTAGCTTCCTCCCTTCCCCCACTCCTGAACCTATACCTCCCTCAACTAATCCCTCCACCTAATCATTGACCAAACCATGACAGTTCTGCAGAGAAACACTGTATTCCACTTCTCAACATCTATACACATCACTGCATTCATCTTGACTATTGCAGGAGCTCCCTAGGCATGTCAGTGCCTCCAGCCTCACCTTCCCTACCCAACACTCATTCCCCATTCGGCCATAATAAAACATTTCATTATGGATTATGTTCATTCCCCATTCAGTTCTGCAAACTTAATGATAAATGACTTGCACTGATAAATGAATTTTGGATGTCAAGAGGACATAAATTCCATGGACCTATTTAAAGCATCATGCCCAAAGTAGAGACTTAGTAAGACTGAATTGATAGCAGGGAGGATGATGCACTAACCTGGATTGAAACCAATACCCTCCTTTCCTCAGAATGCTTTTAACAAATGTAAAATATCATCTTAAAAATATGATGAAAAACTTCTTGACTTTTTTTACTGAACATTCATAGTCTCCAAAATAAATATTTAAAACTTCTAATCTTTCTATTATTCTGAAAATATTAAGATAAATTTGATAGATGCAATACTCTTTACCTACATAAAACCTAAATATTCAGTATTTAGTCAAAATGCATCTTTACTTTTGTCTGCATAGACTAACTTATCAATTGAAGGAGTTAGTTTCCTAGAATGCAAAATAAAAGAATTAAATGCAGTATATACAATCTATACCACCAGGCCTCATTCTTCAAATAGGAGAAAGGTAAGTACATTTGAGTTTTTCTGAATTTTTATGGGATACCTATTTTGAAAATAAGATGGTATCACTCTAATATCTTTACTGCCAATTGCTATTCATTTAGTCAGGTGTAACTGAGAAGGCTTCAAGGATTATCCTTTCTGTCCCTTATCCTTTGATAGAAGTAGCAACCATTGTTTTCAGAGCCTGTCCCTGCAGCTCTGTTTTTCTCAGATAGTTGCACATCTCCAGTGATCTGGGGATGGCCTGAGGGACAACTTACAGAGCAGGAGAGTGAGAAATGGAGAGATAGGGGTATTAAGCCCAGGCTATACACACGGTGTAGGTAAATTACTTTGCTTCTAGGCCTTGGTTTACTAACTATAAATAGGAATATGGTTTTCTTTCTCTACTTCACAATGCATATTATAACAAGTAAAGGGAGATAATAAACGGAAATCTCATTTGAAGCTAGAATTACAATGATTCAACGTGTAATTTCTTCTGCCTTCCTGCTGAATTTACCTAACCTCCGTATTCCCTAGTCATCTTGGAGCTCTACCCAGGACCAGCCCAGCAAGCTTTGTTGGAGCATGTAGGACTCCAAATCAGTAGGTCAGTTTCAGCCTGGAATCTTATTGTTTATGACTTTGTCTAGACAATTGGGGCTGGGATTCATCATAACTAGAATCGACAGCAAATAATTATTTCCTCTTTCTGATTGTGCACAGAATATCTAGTGCCTTGCACAGTGTCTGGTATATAGTAGGCACTCGATACATAGTTTCTAGATGCAAAAATGAACTAAGAAGAACTAGGAAAAATAAAGGAATATATCAGACATAGCCACTGCCTTCAGAGACTTATAATCTAGTCAAGTTGCTTAGCACTAAAGAAAAAAGGTAAGCAGCAATGGGACAGTTAGGTCAGTCTACACAAGTACCCAATGAGCATCATGGAAGGAGTTACTAGAGTTACCTTCTTAGGTGGGCATGCTGGAGCCTACTGACAAACTTCCCACACACTACAAAGTGACACTACCTGCAAGACATTTTATCATGTTTGAGGGGTTTCATTTATTATCAGGGGAAGACTCTGGATCTTGTCCTTTTTCAATGAGTCAGCCCATCCTGAGTGGCCTGGACCAGGCTGCTTGTGGAGAGAAGTGCTTGGACGCTGGATATAATGTAAAGGTAGGCCAAGCAGCATGCAAGGATGGCTTGGACCCCGAGGTATTTGACCTGGGCAACTACCACAATGAGGTACCATTTATTGAAATGGGGGATTGCAGCAGGGGTGTTCAATTTTGGACATGTGGAACTTGGGGTGTCATGAGATATTGGGATGTCTGTGAAGACATGTCCTAAGCAGGTGGGGGGAGGATTTGGAGCACCAGTGGAGGGGCAGGCCTTAGACCTTAGACAGGAGTGTGGGGCATGTAGCAGGGGGGAAGACGAGGTATACAGGGACAGAGTTACTGGAAAAGGGGACAGTGAGAAGCTGTGGAAGCCATCCTGTAACTGTGGCTGAGAATGAGGGCAGGAGAGAAAGCTTTAAGGTGAAGTAAAAGGCACGGACCTCTCCAGTAAAGCCCTTGACTTCTCCAGGTACTCTTCTAGTACACAGTTCTTAATGTCAGCTTGTGACCCAATCACGGGTCTCAAAATCAACTTAGTGATTTGAGATCAATTCAGTAATTTATAAAAGTAAACAGAGTTTATAAATAGACTTTATTGAATCTATTAAAAGTAAGAATTGCTTAATAAAAGTTATATTCCAGTTGCATGTTTATGTACATGCACAAGTGGGTTTGTATCTTCCCTGGATTATAGCAAAAATATTTTTCAAAACACTGGCCCGTTGTCCTGGTCAGTGTGGCCCAGTTGGTTGGGCATTGTCTTGCAAACTACAAGGTTGCGGGTTTGATTCCTGGTCAGGGTATGTACCTTGTTTGTGGTTTTGGTCCCGGGTCAGGGTACATACCAGAAGTAACTGATTAATGTTTCTCTCTCACATCAATGTTTCTCTTCCTCCCTCCCTCCCCCTCTTTCTAAAATCAATAAATATGTCTCCCCCAGGTGAGGACTTAAAAAAAAAATAGTGGCCTAGGACAGTGGAAAGAAATGAACAAGGGACCGTTAAAGTCAGGGACCAAGTTAATGGTCATCTAGTTAACATTTTTATATGAGAAAGATTATAATATAGACTCATAAGACCTTGATATTGGATGGGTTAGAGGTCGACAACCCTTCCCTACTTACCCCCTCCTACTGCCACCCTCTCACCATTCCCACTATAGGAAAGACTTTGTCTGAATATCATCAGTGATAGCATGGTCACCAGATCACAAGTTCTATATTTCAGAATGTAATTTTCCTCATATTAAAAAATAAAGCCTTCGTTAACACTCTGCAAAGTGAAAGCAGTGAGTGGAGGGCCTGGCGTTTGGACTTTGGGATTTAGTGTGCCTGGTGTGAAGTTTGACCGTATTATGTAATAGCAAACTTGATGGCTTTCCTTCAGTTTGGAAGAGCTCTAAATCCTCTGAAACAAAACCAGTATCAGAACACCAAGAAATCTTTTTTTTTTTTTTTTTTTTTTGGTCAAACTTTAACCCACAATGGCACTGGTTAGCTTTTAAATGTATGCTCTCAATTTTAATGGGTGATTGAGTGAAGGTTTATGCCTACATTTCCTCATTCAGGATTTATTGTTGGATCTGCAGCTCATTCCAACCAAATATAACCTTACTTAGAAAAAAAATTTGTTCATTTTTAAGACTTTACATGCCTTGGTTGCTGAAAGTTTTTTCCTCTAAAATACATTAATGAATAATAGTTAAGAATGTGTCAATAAGTGCTGTGAAAATGGCCATTTATAGTTTTAATTCTAATGAGCTCATTTTATTTTCTTGGCAATATAATTTAGAATAATAAAAGTACTTCCAGTTCTGTATTTGGCCTGATTGTTAAAAATGGTTTTGAGAGTATTAACTTGAACTAATTTTCTATGCACCTGACCAATTTCTGAGTCATCTATGAATTTTAAGTACTTTTTTCTTATCGTAAAAGGCACTATCAGATACACACATACATAAAATATATTTTCCCCTTGCAATGTTGCTCTCTTTCTACTGTATATATTCTGATTTATTTAAATTTGAAGCACTGGAGTAACAAAAGTGGAAATGAAATTGAACTAAGAGAATGAGGACACATAAAAATGTACACTCTGCCTACATCAGTGAGTGTATGCTAATTTATGACACTATTTTATCTTAGCCCAGTTTTAAGCAAAATCAAGTAGAGTGTGAATCCATTTTCTCTCTCTTTGGGAGTACTCTACATTCTAGGATTCATTCAGTAGTTTCACTTATCTAAGTGCCCAGAAAACATTAACATTGCAAAACAGAAACAAAAAATATCCGTATCTTTTATGTTGTATGAATCATTTTGCTACTAGACCCTCACATAATTGTTTTTCTGTATGTCATTTTTATTTATGAAAGGAAATATACAAAATAAGTTCTATCGCTTCCAACAAGAGTGCTGCTATGGAAAGCTCCCTGCCCCCTTCCATTTTGCAAGCCTCAACAAGTCTGTTGCTGAGTCAGAACCTCCTTTTTTCCCCTGATGTAAGGAATCTTTCTCCCTCGAATTCATAAAGCTTCAGAAATATTACAGTCTCCCTAGGGGTAAGGGGTGGAGGTGGCCGCCTGAACGCGGTGGGGAGGAGTCCCCCCACACAGCAGTCCTGATGACAGCACATTAAGCGCTTTTATGAAATAGGAAGACTTGGAGTTGGCCCAGGGTTGCCATGGGAGCTCATTATATGTATATATGTGTGTAAAAAACCACAGGGAACCGTGTTAGGGTCCAGGAGTGAAAATGTTTGCTGTGCAGTGGAGGCTTCACATTGACTCACAGAAAACACCTTCGCGCGGCTGCAGGAAGGTCGGTGGCTGCACGCGAGCGCGCTGCGAGAGGCTAAAAACGGAAACCAGCCTGAGAAGTGGCTTTCTAGGGCAACCAGCAGGGCTCCAAGTTGGAGCCGTGATGGGGCCAGGAGTGGAAGCGAACCGCCCGGCACTCTGCAGGGCAGACAGGGTCTGCATGAGCGAGATGGCCATTGGACCCCGGTGCTGAGCCAGCAGGGCCAGAGAACTCTGCCGGGACTGGGGACCGCTCCAGGTCACACTCCCCGCCTCAGTTTCCCCCGTGGGCCAGCCCCATCTAGGGAAGATCCTGTCCCTGGGATCCTTCCCAGGGACAGGAAGCTCATTTCCGTGAGGCCAGGCCTCACATGACCAAGGGTGGGGAGTAGGTGACACGAAGGAGGCGCGGCCGCGAGCGCAACCGGGCAGGAGCGGCAGGGGGCGCGTTCAACGAGGAGCAGGAGGGGCCGTTGCTCCGGAATCGTCGGTGCGGCGGTGCCTGCTCGCACTCTTTCGCGCGCACGTCCAACCCTCAGAATCCCCTCGGCCGCCCGCCGCCCCAACCGGCCGTTCCTTTTCCCTGGGTTCGGAAGGGTCGTAAAGCTACAAGCCGCCCGCTCTCTAGCTCCCCGCCCTCCCAGGGACGGGAGCGCGCCCCGGCAGAGTCTGCATATTAATGAGGGGCGGGGCGGGGGCGGGGCAGCGGGGGCGCGGCGGCCTCGCGCCAGCGCGTGCCAGGACGCACCGCGGGGGGCGGTGCGATTGTGAGGTGGCGCTGACGCACGTTCCGGGATTCTTAAGCCACGAGGGCGGCGGTAGCGGCGGCCCCCGAGCCGGTCTCGGGAGCGGCGGTGGCCGCCTCAAGGGGTGGTGGGGCCGAAGTTGGTGCCCCAATCTCAGTCACGGTGTCCCTTTCTCACTGACTTCCCCTCCTTTCCACCAGGGCCGCGCCGCCCGAGATTTGGCGGCTTTTTAGGGGGGCAGCGGACGGGGCGCGTCTCCTCCAGTTGCCGCCGGCCTGATAAATGAAGGACTTAGGGCTTGGGGTGCTGCAGACAGCCCCGCTCCGAAACAGCAGTCCCAGGTCTCTATTCGGCGGCGGGGCGTACCGCCCCTACGCCGCGGCCACCGCCCCGCTATCCTCCGCCACGCCCTTCGGCCCGCTCTCGCCGCCGCCGTTGCCTGTCACCGGGTTCTTGGAGGCCGCCTCCCCCTCCCCAGTCCCCCTCGGCTGCGGCGGCGCGGGCCGCTGGGCCGCCGCCGCTTCCTCTTCCTCCCCGCTCCTGGCGCATCAGCAGACCATGCAGGATGAGCTGCTGCCGGGGCTGACACAGCGGCCGGTGGCCGCGGAGAAACTCCCCAACCACCGCCCCGGCGGCGGCACGAACGCGGGTGTGACCCACCTCCTCCCCTCCCAGGACTTCAAACCGAGTCTGCACCACCCCGCCTCCGCCTCCGCCTCCTCCTGCTGTGGATGCCGCACCTCCTCCCCGCAGGACTTCAGTAAGCGGCAGCAGCAGCAGCTGAGCAGCCAGAAGAGGAAAGAGTTCAGCCCTCCCCGCCTTCCCCACCCTCCGGACTCGCAGTCGCCGCCGCTCCACTGCCCGGGCCGGTTCAGCACGCCGCCGCCTCCGCCGCCGCCCGGCCCGCCGCTCCAGCCGGCGCCGCTCGCCCCGTGCCATCAGCAGCGGCAGCAGTTCAGCCTCCCGCACCCGAAGCGCCTCCCGCCGCCACAGGACCTCGCCCCGCGGCAGCGCCCGACCGACCTGCCCCCGCTCCCGCAGCTCCAGCCTTCGCCGCCCGCAGCCCCGCGGCGCCGCCACGGAGGCGCGGGCAGCCCTCGCCAGACCCCGGCCGCGGGCGAGGGCAGCGCTGCCGATTCCCCCGATGCGGGCTTGGCCCCCTCGACGCCGCCGGTGAACCCCGCGCCGGACTCCATGGAGTCGCCCAACCACCCTCTGCTCAACAGCCCCAGCAACCTCCTGCCCGGCGGGGCGCTCGGCGCGGGCGCTTTCAGCAGCCTGCAGAGCCCGGACCTGCCGCACCCGGGCGGTGGAGGCGGGGGCGGGGGACCCCCTGGAGGCGGCGGGGGAGGCGGCTCCGCGTCGCCGCCGCCGCTGCCCGGCTTCGGCACCCCCTGGTCCGTGCAGACCGCATCGCCGCCGCCCCAGCCCCAACCCCCGCCGCCGCCGCCGCCGCAACAGCAGCAGCCGCCGCCGCCTCAGCAGCAGCCGCAGCAGCAGCCGCCGCAGCCCGGCTCATCGGCTGCCACCCCGGGTGGCAGCGGCGGAGGCTCGCTCAGCGCCATGCCGCCGCCCAGCCCCGACTCAGAGAACGGCTTCTATCCCGGGCTGCCGTCGTCCATGAACCCGGCCTTCTTCCCGAGCTTCTCGCCCGTGTCCCCGCACGGCTGCGCGGGGCTCAGCGTGCCGGCCGGTGGCGGCGCCGGCGGCGGCGGCGGCGGGTTCGGGGGCCCCTTCTCGGCGCCCGCTGGGCCCCCGCCGCCGCCCGCCATGAGTTTACCTCAACAGCAGCCTGCCCCGCCCGCGGCGCCGCCGCAGCCGCCGAGCCGGAGGTCGCCCGTCAGCCCGCAGCTCCAGCAGCAGCACCAGGCGGCCGCCGCGTTCCTGCAGCAGAGGAACTCCTACAACCACCACCAGGTGCGGCTGGCGGCGGGCTACGCGGGGCCGGGAGGGCGCGTGCGAGGGTACAGACACCTGGTTCGGCCCCGGGGGCCCCGAGGAGAAGCGACGAGGGCTACTCGCCCGAGTGACAAGGGGACTGGGAAGGCGGAAAGGGTGACAAGACTCGGGACGCCAGTCCCGGGCGGGGCGGGTTGGCGGCGCCACTGCGGGCTGGGCGGCTCCAGAGGTGGGTCGGTGCTCGAAGCCGCGGCGGGCGCCCCCTCGAACGCCCGGAGCGCCGGTGGGGCTGGTAGCGGCGGCGGGCGGGCGCGTGACCTCTCGAGGCCGTCACAGTGGGCCACGCCCGCGATTTCGGCCCCGCCGACCCCCGGGCCGGGAGCCGCTGTCCGGGGGAGAGTCTCGCGGGGCCGGCGGGCTCGGGCGGCGGCTTCGGAGGAGCGGCCGTGGGAAGAGAACTGGGGAAGGAGGGAGATGGTTCCCGGGGACGGCGCGAGTCGTCCAGTGAGGGGACCCGCGGAAAGGCGTTTTCTCTCCAGTGGGTTTCATTCCTAATTGGCCGGCAAGGGGCGTCGCGGGGGAGGCGGTGGCGGGCTGGGAGCCGAGCCCCGCCGGGCCGCGCCCTCCGAGCTGTCAGAAGGCTGAGAGAGCGGCGAGCAGCTCGGCTGCCCCGTTCTCCACGAGGCACCCGGGCGGTGTCAGTCCCCAGGCTTGCTCTCGGTGGGGTCGCACTTGGTCCGGGCTAAGAGTAGACTCAAGTGGAGTCTAGGGTGGGTGCGTAGCGCAGCTGGCAGCGGCGGGGGAGACTAAGGACACGTGCCGGGGGCCTTCGTCCCCCGCCCCCCGCGGTACCCGCAACTCGGGAGGCGCTGGCAGTGGGAGCGGGGAGCCCGGCAGGCCCCCTGGCCGCGTCTCAGCGACTGGCGGGTCGGAGAGTGGGCGCTCAAGGCGAGTTTAGGTCTGTCTGATCCAGTCGGCGCTTAGGGTAGCGACCAGTCCGGGGGAGGCCGTTTCCGTGGTGAAGGGTGAGAGACCTACGCTGGGCCTTACCCGGTGCTCCTTTGCTCCGATAACTTTTCCCGCCGACCAGGTGACGTTTCCAGCTTTTTAAAAGGATGGATAACTAAGCTAACCAAAATGACAGTTAATGACAGTTTATTTCAGTCAATCGGAGTAACAGGTAACAGTTTTTGTTGAACCACTAGTTTTTCCCTGAGGAAAGAGAACGTGGCCTACCAGGATCGAAAATGGGGAATTTTGAAATGACATTCCACTTGCTCGCAATTTGCATAATCGTGAGTGACTCTCTTGTGTCTGTGGCAGGGTCTTCATTTTTCCGCTGGAAACTTGCCACTGAAATGCTAGGGGTTTTCGGTTCCTGAAGACGTGATGTTGAGCATTAGGAGACCGTATACCATGGTCCCTAGTTAGCAAGGAGCTGCTGTTTGTCAAAAGATGGGTCAGGCAGGGGAGCTCGAGGTCACACCGCTGTCACCCGAGTTTGGGTCTCGGGGAACCGAGTGCACGGTGTGCTGAGCACCCAGGGCCCTCCTGCAGGCGGTTTCTCCTCGGTCTCTGTGGAGCTGTGCTTTTGACCTGCGTGGAGGCTGAACCCGCGATATAGAGTCATGGTTATTTTAGTATTTTAAAATTTTAAATAGGTACTATTTATCAGTGTGTTTTGTGGGTTTTTTTGTTTGTTTGTTTGTTTGTTTGTCTTGTAAGAAGCAGGTTTATTTTAAGGGTACTGTATTTATTGGCTTATAGTAACTGCATGGTCCATACTTGTTTGGGCTACATATTAGCACAGAATTATTTAAGTATAAGTTTATTGATAATAGAATTGCTAGCAATTGAAGCATTTTAAAAACCTATAACTATGGGTGGCTTTTGGTGGGTTTTCCATTCTTTGACTTTTTTTGCTACAGGTTCTGGTTTGGAATATAATTTACTTTTGAAAATGCATGAAGTTGATGGAGGCTTATTAAGATCTTTACTAAAATAATCAAATCATATAGTTATTTATCTTTATGTATCTCAGTGGATCCACCTATGGGTAACATTAGATAATTGCTTAACACTTCATGGATAATTAAGTGAAAAGAAACAAAAACTCTGTAAGAAACTACATTAAAACTGGGATAAAAGAGCTTAAGAGTTCAGTAAATGGTGCTGAAAAGAACATAATTTCCTATATTGTCCCTATTGCCAAAAGGACTTTTTAAATTTGTACAACAGAATAATACCAGACCTTATATTCATTTTTGCACTGATGCAACTTGTTTTGGAAGCCTAAAGTCTAAATATTTCACCGATATGGTGGTATGTTTTGATTTTTAAAAAAAGACTATATTTTTAGTTTGTGCACCTACCAGAACATGGTTGCTTTAAGATCATAATGTAGGGTACATCTTTACGGCCTTCAAAGTTAATTTCAATTTACATATATTTTTTTCCTTCATGTTTATCATGTGTATGGTTCTCTCTGTAGGGAAAAGATGTAACTGCATGCTTATATTTTAGTAATTGTCATGAAATACCTTCTTGATTCATAATAATTTATAACAAACAAGAAGATGAAAGCTCATCTCATATTAAATGAGTGTTTTAATATAGCAAGATCTGAAGCCTATTACTTTGTCAAGTAGTTAAGGATATATTTTTGTACATTCTATATTTCAGCATTTAAAGATTATATAAATTCTTGTTTCAGGTCTAAAATTGAATTTTGATCATAAGCTCTTTAAATGTCTATAATTTAAATGTGTTTTTCCCAGCCTCTTCTGAAACAATCTCCTTGGAGCAACCATCAAAGCAGTGGCTGGGGCACTGGAAGTATGTCCTGGGGAGCAATGCATGGCCGAGATCATCGTAGAACTGGAAACATGGGAATTCCAGGAACTATGAATCAGATATCTCCACTGAAAAAGCCGTTTTCTGGTAATGTCATAGCACCACCGAAATTTACTCGCTCTACTCCATCACTGACGCCAAAATCTTGGATTGAAGATAATGTGTTCAGAACAGACAACAATAGTAATACACTCTTACCCTTACAGGTAAGAATGGTATGTAAATGGCCTTATTTCTAATGTTAACCTTTCAAAATTGGAAATTGAAAAATTTCCAATTCCAAAATTGGAATTTGGGTGGTGGTGGTGGTAGTAATAGTGTAATAAAATGAACAGATTGAAAAAGAAAAAGTTTTCGTTTTAAGCGTATGTAATTTTATCAAAGGATAAAATACCTATACAAAGAAAATTAATGCTAAAAATTCTTTACACATACTATAGAAATTAAGCTTCAAAAATGTAGAAAAACCTGCTATATGTATTAAATACATATTAAGGTTTTAATTGGCAACTCCTTAAGAATGCCATAATTTATTCATCTTTATTGGGCACCAAAATAGTGCCTCTTATAATATGGCTAAACTGTTCCTAATCATGCATAGATTCGACTATGACCTGATCAGCTGTATGTGTATTAGAATATACTTAGTACAGCTGTGATTATGGCAAAATAATATTAGGGCTTTTTACATCAAATTAAAATTTGTCTTCACTGGTCCAATGACTAATTTTTCCCAGATGTGGCCTAATAGTTATGATGATTGACATTTTTTCAGGCCTTTTAGTATTTTGTTGATATGGCAGGTTAATGAAACTCCCCTATGGCTATTTAAAATGAGACTTTCTTTTTCTCTCTAAAACCTTTAGAAGACAGAATAAAAATAGAAAGAACTTTGTTCTTTGTTTTCTTTCCTTCCTTTTTGTTTTTTTGTTTGTTTGTTTGTGGATGGGTTTGGGGAAGAGAACTGCTTATTTCTGATGAAAACTTCTATGCTATTGAAGGTGAGATCTAGTTTGCAGTTGCCAGCTTGGGGCTCAGATTCACTCCAAGATAGTTGGTGCACTGCAGCCGGAACATCCAGAATAGACCAGGTAGGCTGCACAGTGTATATTTTTCAGGATTTTGGCTAGGAGTTTAGTATTTATATTATGAGGAGGATTTCTTGCTTATTTTCTGATGATACCTATTTCAGCATATATCAGAAAGCATGAAAGTAATTTATTTTTATAGGGTCAATTGACATAAGTTATTTAATATAAATTAATTTATTATTTATATTGCTTCATTTTTACATTTAAGAGTAATTTATAATCATTTTATATTTCCAAAGCATAATAAATTTGTTTTTGGGAAAAGGAATTATATACCCAAGAGCACCTGGCTTTAAACATCAGTCGAATAGAACAGGTTTTTATCTCTTCAGAATTATATGCAATTAGATATAAAATCATACGTTTATTTAACCTCCAACTTTACATTTCATCAATGTCTTATGAAATTTTTTAGTAAATTTTTTCATGAAATCTGCTACACTGGTCTTGAGATTTAATTCTTAAAAAGCCCTATCTTTAGCTGTTTCAACTGGATAAAAAACTTTATGATACAGTATTTTTTCTAAATTTTGTTGCTGCCCTTATATACTGTCTTCTTCCAAATAATGATTTTCCTAGGGAAAACCCCCGAGTTAGAAAGCTGGAGTCAATCTTATCAAATTACTCTCAAGCACTTTGCGGTTACAAAATGCAAAAACCCAGTCCTTACATATGAAAGTTCTTTTCTTACAGAACCCAAGTTTGAATGAGCACAGAGTTGACATTATGGGGGTCCACTGAATGGAGCTATGTTATCCTTAGCTAAAGCTCTTCCTCAGTTAATTTATCATCATGAGATGATTTTACAAAAATTGTATAAATAGATTAATAATACCTTTGTATATAGTATTCTAATCTGCAGGGTTAGCAGTAACTTCAATAACAACCATTAGCTCTTGTTTTAGGTAAGTCCTACCTATTTACCAAAGCAGTCCTGTCAGGATCTCCACTTAGAAACAAGTCGTTATCTCATGTGATTTGTAATTTATTGTCTTGTTAATGGAAGTTAGCTATCCATCTATTTCTACTCTGTTTTTCACCCTGGTTCTGTTAAGCCATATTAGTGTCATTTTTACGGTGGCATTTTTATGTCATTCAAATTGACTATATAAATGCCTAGGAAATGGTATGTTGGAAGAGAAAAATTATAATTATCTTGAAGGTAGTAAGGGATGTATTTTTAGAGAAAGGACAAACACATAAGAGAGATACATATCTCCACAGAAGAAAAAATACAAATTACTTGCCATATAAAGGGTCCATGGGTTAAGGGGGCCATATGTTGAGAAATTGCATTATTGACATGGTGTCAGCTGGTGAAATGCTAGAGAGTAGAAGTGATAAGGAAAGGGAAGTTAGCAAATTGAGCTCTGCGGACGAGCCTCTGGGGCTGCCCCAGGGTGAGGGCCTCTAAGCCTCCCACATACACTTCGATCAAGGCTACTCTCCTTTACCTATTTTATAATCTAGGGTTTTTGGTAAATTCGTTTTGGTGATTAAAGTTTTTTTTTTTTCTTTTGTAAATGGCTGAGATATTGGCATTCCCTGTGGACTCTTTTAATTTTTTAAAAATTGTTGCTCAAGTACAGTTGTCTGCATCCCCCTGCCCCCCATCCCCACCTCCCACCCTCAATCCTACACCCCTTTTGCTTTCTCCATGTGTCCTTTTTACACGTTCCTGAGGACCCTTCCTGCCTTCCCCTTAACCCCCTCCCCCCTTTCCTCTGGATACTGTTAGTTTGTTCTTTCTTTCAATGTCTCTGCTTATATTTTGCTTGCTTGTTTGTTTTGTTGACTGTAGACTCTTGAGCAAGAGGTGTGATGTGGTGAGTTGAAGACAGTGATGAAAAAAGATGGTGACAGTGAATTAAACTAGAAGGAAAGGTGGTTTGAAACCTGAATCGTCTTCCACTTCCTCTCATAATTTTTATGACATTGTATCACAGTTTATGGGCCTCCATCTGTTTGGTTCATAGTTTCATTGTACGAAGAGGGCCTTGATCTAGGTCATGTAAGGGCCTTTTTAGCTCTTACACTTTCTCTGATCTCTTTTGGCCATTTCTTTTCCTCCTTCCTTTCTGCTCCCTGCCCCCTACTACCCACCCCTACCCCTTATTTTTAGAATCCAAGCGTCTTGGTTTACTAGGGGGAAGAATAGATATTGATCCCAAGCAGTAGGGGTGTATGACCTCTCAACTGGTCTTGAAAACATTGTTGTTGTCTCCCTTGAGTACCCAAAGGGCACTTCACAAAATTTGTTCTGTGTTTCTCCATAAAAGGTTGAGGTATTTGAATCTGAGGTTCTTAAAAATACAGCAGCAGCTACAAATTGCAACTGGTATCTTAACCCGTTGGGTAGCTCCTCACTATTTGACAAAGTTAAAATAGAAAATACTTAAGCACATGAATATCTGGAGAGATTATTTTTATCCCTAATTGTTTTGTGTCATATATAATATTTTCACATTAATAAATTTTAGTTAACAAATACATTACTTTAAAACATTTAAGTTTTCATTTCCTTTAGTCTCAAATTGATTAGGTCTAAAAATACTGAATTCTGGAACTGAAGTCTTAATTCTTATTGTTGTACTTCAGGCCTTACCTATAATTGAATTCAGTAAATGGGAAAGAAAGAATTTTATAGGTTGGTTTTATTTCAAATGTATGTAAAATTTGGGGGGCTGGCATGTTCTTATTTTAAATAGTACATTTTTTATGGAAAAGGTTCAACCTTAAAACTTCTAAAAAACAAATAAAAATTTTATGCACATTCCTAACTTTAAAGTGAATATTAGATATCTTTCTTAACATCTTTAAGGCTAAGAATTACTTTAAAACTCTGTTAGCTAGTTACCCCTGCAAGAAATCGTATTCAAAAATGGAAATTCTAAATTACCTCAAAACTGAATTTCCCACCCTGACTGTTTTGGCTCCACAGGTTGGGAATCATTTAAAAAACCGAAATGTCACTAGTGTGATTCCCTGTCAACACATACTTGAATTGGGAGCCAGGCCCCTGGTTGGGGGTGTGCAAGGAGCAAGCAATTGATGTTTCTCTCCTTCTCTCCTTTCCAAATAAATAAATAAAATATTTTTTAAAATAGAATAAAATTGAATTTCTTTTTATGTTTCATATCTTGTGTTCAGTTCTTTAATTGTACTTGATATATTCTTAAACCAATATTTTCTACTTGTGTGTCCATTTTCTTTAACTCTTGTGGGTCCTAGAATACCGTTGGCCATTTGGGTCTTTAAAATTAAATTCACAAAAATTCAGAATCACTGTTACAGCACTTTGTTGAGGATTAGAATACTAAAGGAAGTTTAAGAAATGAATGTTTATTATATTTGTGGCAGTGTGTCAATTACCCTTGAGATATATGAGGGAAAATACTATTCTTTACCATTGAAAAGGGGACAGTCCAGTGAGGTGAAGATGGGGTATCTGCCGTGGAACAACTGGAGAATTTGAGAGAGTATGCGCTTGAGCACCGGTTGTGTAGTAAGGCAGAGCGCACAGCATGAGCTGCTCATTTGGTGCAGTGCTGCAGCAGTGTATAGTCAGGAGTGGATAACCAGTATTCAGATTGAGGAAAATACTAACATCACTGCTTTTTAATTTTAAAACTGGAGAACTAAACACAAAAATATGATAAAAGCTGATCTTTCTATGTAGGCAGAGGAATACATGCTCAAGCACCTGATATATCTTTAAATATGAGGATGTAGGATTTTTCTGTAATCTTTTTTTGGGGGAGAATACTTCGTTGTGAAGAGGGAAAGGTTCTACTTCACCACTTCCTTCTTTCAAAATAGAACAGGCTTTTGACTATATCAAAGTAAAAACATGACATCCCATAAAAAACTTCCCTTTTAATTAATTGGAATTTCTCTTGTACTAATTGTAATGTCTTTGACTTCCTTAGTTATTTTTCAGTGTGTATAAGTCTTTTCTTAGGCCATCCTTTTTAAGATTAGGATTTCTTTGTGTTTTTGGTGTTTCTCCGTTTTCTAGGACTTCTGTCACTTCTGTAAGTCTTTGTAGCAAATGTCTTGGTTTATAAAAATAATAAAATATTAGAATATAAGATATTATAGTTTTTCCGCTAATGCATTTTAATTTTTGCCTGTTCATTGTTGTAGGATTCTGTAATTTCTGTTTCTAAAAGCCCATTTAGTTGATTCTTTGCCACATAGTTTTTGTATTTAAATAGATTGGAGTAAACTTCTTCATAGAGATTCTTATGTGAAACATCTTGGCCGTTTTCAAATAATCATGTAAATATAAGTTAGATTGCTATGATTTTCCATTTATGCTAATCAGTATTGGTGTGTTCATGGTTACTTTAAAATGGTTTCATGATTCCAATTTAGTTTTTAACCAATGTCGCTTTGTGTGAACACAAATTTGTCTAATAATTATATTTCAGAAGGATGCATGAGTATTTTATAATCATTAGTTTCTGTTTGAAAATTTTTTTAGAAGTCAGTATCTTGAAATTATCTGTTTTTTGAACATGTAACTATAGGTCTCATTAAATTCAAACAGCAATTTGAGGATGCCATGAGCTCTTTGCCTGCTCAAGGCTATTTTGTGTTTGGTGCTTTAAAAATCATGTGGGATGCAGCTGATCAGTAACAGTAAAACTAAGTGAATAATTTTTAAATAGCTTTGCTGTTTGCTAAAGTAAGACTTTGTTTCATGATGAAAAGACTTGTCTAAGAAGGAAAATAGGGGATTTTGTAAGTAAGCCTCTCTTTCAGCTAAAGCTAAAATAATAATACTATGTATACAACATTTTTGTAATATAACGGTTGTCGGAGCTGATTGTGTGGTAGTCACAGATACAACCTATTGAATCAAACTCTGTAGATGGGTCCCAGCAATCTGTGTGTTTAACAAGCCTTCTAGATGATTCTGAAGCATGCTCATATTTGAGAACCTCTGTTTTTGCTCAGTGATTCTCTGGGTCTCCCTCACCAATCACGGTCACTGTTCTAGTGAACTTGTGTTTTACCTGAGGAGTCCAAGTTAAAATAAGGAGTTAAACTATAGCTAATCAGTGATAAAGTTGGAATAAGAGCCTCTAGTGTTGTATTGTTTACATCATTCAGTGTTACTTTTCACAGTTAAATTCCTTGACAGCAACTTGTTTAATCTACAATACTGATTCCGGTCCCCTAGCTTTAAAAAGCTCACAACCCCAATTTAAACATCAAAGTAGAGTAAATAAATCAACATATTCTCAGGGAAGCTTATGTTTTTCTTCAGCTTTCTAAAAGATTGGTTCTAAATCTTCTCTGGATTGTAGACCCCCTTAGAAAACTGATGAAACCATAAACCTTTCTTCAGAAAAAAAAATGTGTATAGATGCATGTACAGAATGTTGTGTGTAATCTCAGAGATTGCATGATCCTTCTTAAAGCTCATGGACCCTGGTTAAGAAGTGCCAAATTCTGATTTCTGTAGAGGCTTTTTTTCCCCACTTTTATGATCCTTTTGTTTCCCATGTTAATCATTTTTTGAGATTTAAAAATGATCTGCCTCGCCCACATATTCATGCACTTGTACAAGCATACACACACACACACACACACTTAAACGGGTGGGGGTTAGTGCTGGCATATTCTGATAAAAATCTCCCTGGTGATTTTGAAGGCATGGGCCAGAGTTTGCTGTGGTAGTTCCCCATATGTATTTCAAATGCATTGATTGCATATTGGACAGAATACTGTATGAAATTCATGAGCGTTAAAGAATTTGTTAAGCAAGTTGAGAGTTTTAACATTCAACAAACAAGGCTTCTAATGACACAAAAGATTTTGTTTTGAGACTTGATGAAGTAGGAAACTTCATAAAGTGAGATTGCTTTTGCTCCCCCACCTACTTGTTTTGGAAAGGGGATGGATGGGAAGAAGGTTAGAAATGCAGAGACCAAGATGTGAGGACTTTAGAGAGCAAGACTTGAATGTAAATATTCTAGGTGTTAGCCTTTGTTTTGATATCAGTATGTGATTAGCCTTTTTGATATTTGATTTTTACTGTATAATATGTTTATGCATTCGTAATTCTGACTAAGTCAAATAACATACAGTGTTTGATATTGGTATTTGATAGCCTTTGTTTTGATATTTGATTTTTTACCATATAATATGTTTATGCATTCATTATTGCAAAATTCTCACTAAGTCAAATAACATACAGTGTTTGATAGATGTTTAAGGTATGGTGCAATTGAATTAAGTCCTTTCCCCAAAAATATTCTTTTCAAGTGTCAGTCTTCCTAGATCTATGAGAAAAGCTTAGAAGTTAAATAACAACTAAAAATGCTTTCTGCATGTATCATTTCAGAAATCTTTATAAGCTGAGAATAATAGCAATAGAAATTGTTTTACTGTATTGCATTAATACTGTCAATGAAATAAAATTGCTTTTGATATGTGATTCTGGAAATAAATTTATTAAATCTATTCTTTACTATGAGAGATTGTAGTTTATAAGATCCTTAGTTATTAGTATTGTCTTGGGATGCAAACTTATTAGTAATGTTAATCAGATGTTATATTTTGTGTAAGAAGATTAACATAGTGTATTTATCATTACTTTTTGAAAAAAATTGTATAGATTATTTTGAGTCTTTTTCTTTTCTTCTCTTTTAGGATCGAAGTAGAATGTATGACAGTTTGAATATGCACTCTTTGGAAAATTCCCTTATTGATATTATGAGAGCAGAACATGATCCTCTTAAGGGTAGGTGACTTTTAAATATATCCTTATCATCCACCGATTTGTCTGCTTATCTTGCCATTTTTATATGAAGGAAACTCAGAACTTGAGTAGCACCTATGCCACCTGTAAAATTCTGTTATAACTGTTAATGAGAACCTTTGTCGTAGTGAAATGTCATACTTTTTCCTTTGTAGCCTATTTCAATTTATGCTGATTTATACAGAGAGAAATGTAAACCCATCTCTCTGGGATTGTTTTTTAAGAGTCACTTTTCAGAGATACTCTGCAGTTTATCAAAGGACAAAGAATGGATGTAAAAGTGTGTAGTATAGTCACTTTTCTGAAATGCTACCAAATAATTTTTTTTAATTTCTTAAGAGTACTTTCATTCACAATTTGCAATGATTCCAACCTAGAATTGTCCTATGTTAACTTCCTTTCTTATTTTTCTTCTGCTTCATATCATAAGAGTTTTGAAAGGTGATATTTATAGTAGCTTCTCTGAGGTAGAAAACAGCTCTTCAGAAAGTTGGGGCAAATTAGGAAAAAGAATCAGCCCTACTGATCTTACAGTATTAACTGTATTTGAAGAAATTTTATTAACATTCTTTTTTCATTTGTTTTTAATAATTAGTTTAGATTTCCTTTAAAATATACCTCATTGCCTTTTACATTAATGGTGAAAATCTAGCAAACTGTGAGATTGAGTGATGAGAAATATTAGTTATCTATTGCTGCATAATAAAGTATCCCAAAAATTAGAAGCATAAAACAACGATAAGCGTTTATTACCTCATGCAGTTTCTGTGAGTCACTAATTCAGCAGCAGCTTAACTGGTTGGTTTGGCTCATTGAATCAAAACCATGAGTTAACTTTGTAAACTTTTTGCATTTTTAATTCTTTCAAGCCAAGTAAGAATGCCCTTACAAACTTTAACCTAAAAACTCTAGAACTTCAATGTTGGCAGCAAGTGGGTAGCTCAGGGCTGACTTGGCAGTATTGATCAGATATGTAAACATTTTTTGTGTTGTGTCTGGATTTTGCTTGTAAGGGAGTTTCTGGTTTTTCTAATTTTTTTATTTGTAAGGAGCTTGAGAGGCTCAGGAATCATTAGTGATTAATTGACAACATGTGGCAATGGTAACTCTCATAAACTAATGAAGATAGTTATCGTGCTTTGTTTTGTGTGGATATTTTTTGCTTCTAACCAGAATCTAGACTATTTTTTAAAATGTTTGTGCATTACTGGGGTCTTGTTCTTTTTCACTATTATGTTGAGAGCTCCAATAGCATTTGTCTTGGATCCACTTTTTAAGAATAGAATCCAGTAGCTTCTGATTATGAAGAATTTCTATTTCCTTAACTATCCAGAAAGAAGACTCTTTGAAAATTTTAATACAAAATAGAGCCGACATTAACTATTAGCAATGGATAATGAAAAGTTTTCCATTGTTGTTTCTCCCAATCTTCTTTAAAAAGGCCTTTTGAAGATGTTCAGAGGAAACATTCTCTGTTGTGCTATTAATTATCTCAGTCTTTTTCTCTAGCCTGTGTTATAATAAAAGTGGGGGAAAACCTATTTTTCAAACAAAGATGTTGAAAAAGAAAATAGAAGCAGCACAAGGCTAAGAGGAATTTACTAGTAAAAAAACAATCAAGCAAATTCAAAATTCTTTTATTAGAAAAATTATCTTTGGCCATGAGAAGGGGAAAAAAAACCACCACCCTTAGCAATCACAGTGAGAAATCTGTTTCTAAGTGGAGCATTTTATGTTCCACATTTATTATGGCAGGGAATAAAAAGGAAAAAACCATTTGAGAAACCTGTACAGAAAACAAAGAAGTAACACTAGTCCTTCTGCAAGTTGCTGTCATTTACCTGTTTCATACTATCTGGATACACAAGTGCTGCTACTTAAAGTTTTTTCTTGCTTTTCTCACTAGCACAGACTCTGCTAGCTTCTGGTATCATAATTTATGTCCTCCTCCCTACACTGTCATCATTTCATATTTGGTTTTTTTGAAGGGATGGTGCTGGGCCTTAGTAAAATTTGCTAAAGCAAGATTGTGACAAATGGAAGAAACCAGTTTCTAACTTTGTTTTGTTTTCCCTTCTTCCCATTCCTGGTCTTCAAGACAGTACTTTTCCTCTCCCCTATCTCTTCTGTCCCCTCTGTTAATCCCATTCAGAAAATTCTGTCTTCTGTTTGATACAAGGAAATTCTTTTCTCCAAAAAATAGGATGAATCTTGTTTTATCCTTTTACAGTGTTTTCAAATAACCAGACAGTTACTTTGTCTTCCTTATGGGATCTAGTAAAAAAAAAAAAAAAAAAAAAAAAAAGAGAGAAGTGAGTGATAGCGTAAAATATTTTTAATGAATTACTTGTTTCCCTTTATATTGATGGTGAAAGTTTCTTGAAAAGATGTCTTTGTGAACTTGAGTGATGAGAGCTATTAGTATTTATTACTACATAACAAATTATCCCTAAATTTAGCAGCTTAAAACAAGAATAAACATTTATCTCACACAACTTCTGTGGGTTAGAATTCAGGAGCAGTTAGCTGGTTGGTTCTGGCTGAGGATCTCAAGATGTTGGCTGACACTGCAGTCTTCTGAAGGGTTGACCGGGGGTGGAGGATCCCTTTCCAAGATGACTCACCCTATGGCTGTTGGCAGGAGAGCTCAGTTAATCACCGTATGGCCTTCCCACTGGACTGCTGGAGTGTCCTCATAGTGTAGTTGCCTGATTCCCCCACGCAGAATGGTAAAGCTCCAGGGGAATGCCTGGGTGCCTCTGTGGCCTAGCTTTAGAAGTCTCACACCAGCCTGCTCACTATCTGCGTCAGCCCTGCTCAACTGGGAAAGGCTCTGCTGCTCAAGAGATGAGAATGCTAGGCAGCGGAGCTCAGTGCAGGCCATCGTGGAGGCTGGCTCCCTCAGAGATGGAGGCAGAAAACTGTAAAGTTGTTTCATTTCTGCTTTTCTGAAGGAAAAGAGAAATTGCTCAAGGTGAGAGTCAGTGTCAGTAGGAAGAATAGCAATCAAGCAGATCTCTGGAATCCAAAGAACGTCAGCGGCAGATTACTGGCCTGGCTGAACCCTGACTGTGCTAACAGAAGGCCCCTCCCATCCCCACTTGAGCCTAAAATACTTCACTAGAGCTTGTTTCTGTTTTCCCCACTCCAGTGTTTTTTGCAGGTCATAGGGGACCCCCGTCGTTTAATGTTCAGGTTTTTATGGGTTAGCATATCAGGTGGGGAGGGTCATGTGTTGTTGGGCCTCTGTGGGTGTGACGTGACAACAGCCAAAGATGGAACTCAGTGCGCTTTATTCCGCTGACTGTGCCTGTTTTGTGCCCATCAGTGCCCAAGACTCTGGCTGCATACAGTGTGTGAAACAGATATAGTCTCTGTTCTCTTGGAACATATAGCCTATTGGGAAAGCAGAGAGCTTATAGTTATATGCATAATATGCTAATATAATATAACAATGTAATATATAGGTATCATATATAAACATACATGAATATAATGTAATATATAGATATAATATACATATAATTACAGTGTCATAAATACTATGGAGGGAGGATTATAAGGTGCTTAGGAAGGTAGTAAGTGGGGAGAAGGGGGTACCTAATTTACCTGTGGAGTAAAGAAATCTGAGACCTGAAACCTTAAGCAGCACAAGGATGAAAAAATATTAGGGAGAAAGTGTTAACTGGACAAAGTTTTCCACTTGAGGAACTGAAAGTAGACTAGTTCTGGCATGGCTGCCTTAGAGGAGCCTGATGCTGATTGGGTGCAACACTGCTCAGCCTGCCCTGAGGAGTGGGTGCTGCCCTTCGCTCTGGATAGTGAATCCTAACGCACCGCTTTATGCTTTCCTTAGTATGAGTGGCGCTGACCAGTCTGTTTTGTTTATTCTGCAGGGGTTTCTCACCATTAAATCCCATTTTCTAATGACTGCTTTGATTCTTGGCAAATACTTTCCCTTTCAAAGAAACAAATGGTTAAAATAAATCATGCTTTGCCAAGTACAGTTTTGTGATTCTACCATATTGTTTTGCATACCTATATGAAATAATTTGAGATCTTTTTGTGTATGTGTGGGTCAATTCATTCTACTTTAAACAAAAGAACAAGACGGTGATTATTATTAAGCTCTTTTCTCTCCCTGCCTCAGCAATTTGCAAAAAGGTCTTACTGTGTAAGCATTTTTACCAAAAATTGCTTACCCCTGGCCCAAAGTATAAGGGCAAACAAAAAAATTTTAATTTCAGCTCATAAATGTTGATGTGAACATTGTAGGAAGAAATGCAGTTTATATAACAGTTGTTGGAAGGATCTGTCTCAGAAAGTCACAATGCCATTACCAGTGTTCTCTGAACAATTAAAGGGAGTTCAGGAAAAGGATTTTAGAGCATGATTTTATGCCAACAAACGTTTAGAAGTGGATGCCTTGAAAATTTTTTTAATCGATTATGTATTTTTGTATATCTAGGTTCATTTATTATTTCACTGCTAAACTCCTCTATTTTCTAAGGCTTCTGAAGTCAGACGGTTTTGTTTTGACAAAAATAACCTCTGAGAAAATAAGTACTTCTGTAAGGTGCTAAGTTGTTGTGATAGTGCCTCTTCCCTTCTACTTTTCTTTTTTCTCTTACTCTGTTCACATGAACAAACATAAAATTGAAGTGCAAAGTCCTAAAATAACCTGTATGAATTTCTGAAAGTCTCTGATGTGATAACTGACGTTTTAGATCTACAAATTCCGTAGGAGGACAGAGGTTCTCAAATTTTGGGAGCATGCTTATCATGCAGGTTTCAGGGCCCCCTTCCTAGAGATTGTGCATTATATGTTGTTGGAGAAACTCTAGTACAAGAGAACAAAATCAAAGAGATCCGTGAAGAAAAAGTAACAATTATAGGGCATTTGCTCAAATACAGTGAAGTGCAGAATAAAACTGAAACAAGTAACGGACACACCAGAGCAGTTATAGCACTACTCTTACTCTGCCTTCCCTTCTCTCTCTGACAGAAGGGGGCTGCATTGCTCAGAACTAATTTTACTTTTTAGTCTCTTATGTTTCCCAGAGTCAGAGCTTTCACAAGTACCCCCCAAGAAGTATGGATGAACATCATGTGTAGTAGAATATCTACAAAAAAAATTAAGGAGGAATTGCTCTGTGTGTATAAAATGATTTGTTTTATTTTTAAAAGGAGTAGAATTTATATATTCTTTTCCCTTTAGTTCATTGGTCTTTTTTCCCCTTTTTCCTGTAGACCACTGATTTTTGATGAGAAGAAAAAAATCATTATTGACTTTGGAATAAATTATATGGATGTAGAAGCCATATACATTTTATTAACTGTATTCTAACTTTAATAAATGATCACTGTTGTGATATACCTGTTACCTTGATATTTTACTGTCTGACTTGTCAGACTTCAGTTTATCTTAAGAAAAGTACAGCTTATAAGAGTTTAACTTCTGTCACCAGTGAGAACATCTGGAGAGTGAAAAGGATGTTATGAAAATGTGGTTGGAAAAGTTCTTGTTTTAGAAAACTTATTTAAAATATGGTATCATGGATAGTGACTTTTATTTCTTTTTAAGTAATTGTCTTAATATTAAATTTGAGAACATAGTTATTTCTTCCAAGCTTTGTTGAATATTTAACTAAACAATTTGAGTTACAACAGACTGCAGTTTAAAAAAAACTGAAACAGGCAGAAATCACAATAGATTTTCTTCAACTCTTATTTATTTGGTTAGAACTTAAATGTGTTTATTAAAACCCTATTATTTGCCACAAAGCATTTTTCTTAGGACTTTAACTATGGGCTTACAACTTACTCTTTTCTTTTTTTTTTTTTTTTTTTTCCAGATGTCCCTATTTACCCCCCCTCCTTTGCTCACCTCCACCCAGCCTCCACCCCCCTGACTTATAACTTATTTTTAAGTTGAAAATAAAACAATAAAAATAATATTTTTATATAGAGCTTGAAGTGATAAAGACAAATATATGGGATAATTAGGCCTATGAATTTTAGCTGTTTATAGTATTTGAAGAGTATCTGAGAATCTCTAATGAAGATTTTATTCCTCCAGAATATAGGACTTTATTTTTTTAATTTTTAAAAAATGTTTTTTAAATATTTTATTTATTTCTTTTAGAGAGAGGGGAAGGGAGGGAGAGAAACATCAATGTGTGGTTGCCTCTCACACACCCCCTACTGGGGACCTGGCCTGCAACCCAGGCATGTGCCCTGATTGGGAATCAGACCAGTGACCCTTTGGTTTGCAGGCCTGCACTCAATCCACTGAGCCACATTAGCCAGGGCAAAAACAAAGTTTGTTTTCTTATTATAAAAAGTAGTACATATTCATTAAGTGAAATTTGAAAAAAGTAGAAGAAAAGTTTTAAAATTATTAATAATTCCACTGTTCCACAAAGTAAAATAACCATGGTTGATATTTTAGTGTATAATTTTTCTAATGTTTTCTTTTTCAGAAAACATTAATATAAGATTAAGTTATTGGTAATATTCAAATCTTTACCTTCCCTCTAACCTGGTTAACTTAAAAATGAGTTTTAAAAAATAAATGTACAGAAGTTAAAAAGTCAAATAGTGCTATATAGCTTATATAACAAAAGAAGTCTTCTCCCTCGTTCTCTACTGATTCCCATTCATTAGAGGTAGCCACTTTCAATGTATATTTATAACCGATTCTTCGTTTCATATTTGTAAGTAATACGCTTAAACTTTGTATTTCCTGCACTTTAAGTATTGTTTATTAACTTTCTATTAACCATCCCCTAACACTTTCCCTGATTTGTCCTCTCACAATGGTTAGGACCATTCTTGTGTTTAAATTAGGCAGTTACTGTGATAATGCAAATACCTCAGCAATATTTGCAGATAAACCATGTATCCTTTATACTGTAAGACACAGATGTTTATCCAGTGTGCAGCAAAAATGTTTAAAACATGCAATACCTGACTGTTTAGTCAGGGGCAATGACCTCGTTTCCCTTAGGCTGTCAAATTAAGAAATTACAACAGCCAATACAACAATAGCCATCCGTTGTGAATGAATCAAAATTATACCTGCTTTTTGTTGGATCAGCAAAAAATATATTTTTTGGTGTGCCGCAGAATTTTTGTAATTTATGTGCACCATGAAATGAAAAATGTTGAAAATCACTGCTGTAACATATTTTTTTCATATAACTGTTTTTCCTAGAATTAATTATAGTCTCTTGTTAAGTATTTGTCACTAATTCATCCCAAAATTTATTAATTGAACTCTAAAGATTTTCTCTAAACATGTAAAACCATCAAATAACTAATCCAAACTGATTTTTTTGCCGCCACCTGAGGCATACCTTTTGTAACCCTGCGTAACTGTCATTCTGGGACTTCCTTACTCCTGGGAGTTCCTTTTTCTCATAGAATCCATTTCCTGAATCCCTAGTCTTTCTTCATGATTTGGGTCTTTGTTTTATTGGATCTGTTTTACCGTACCTTCCTTCAGCTGGTGCATAAATTTTGACCCTACATCAATGAAAACATCTTTATTCTACCTAAGATGATAGATTGGTGTGGAATGATACATTAGTAATTTATAATATTGAAAGCATTGCTTCATTATATCCAGGGTTACTACAATGCCATCTGAAACCTGTTCACTTGTATGATTGATTGCTTTGTTTTGTGTTTTTGAAATTTTTGCTTTTCTTTCTAGGAGCTTCTAGGATATTTTCATGCCTACGGTTCTGAAATTTTTACAAATGAAATATATACGAGTCTTTCAATGTGTGTGGTGGTAGCGGTGGTGGGGGGGACTCTGCCTGCTAGTCTTCTTTTCTTCCATTTCTATGTTTTGTTTCCTCTGTGCACATTCCATGGTTCCTTTTAATTCAGACATTAATTTTCTTCAGTTCTTGGACATTTTGGTATTTCTGTGATAACTTCTTTCCTTCTGTTTTTCATATTACCTCTTTCTGGACTTCCTGTTCTTCAAATATTAAGCTTCCTATTCTCAACATCAGCTTTCTATTTTTTATTTTCTATTACTTTATCTTTTATTGTTTGCTTTTGGAGCAAATTCTTCATGTCTTATTTTTTAGCCCTTCTATACATATTGTTTTTCGTTAAAAATTTTTCTCTGAAGAACTTTCAAGATTCTCATTTAAAAAATTCACAGGACTTTTCCTATTATTATTCTTTGATTCTTTCACTGGAGTGTCTATCTTTAAACACTATATTATAGTATTGAAGATCATTTTTCCAATTTCTTGTATTGTTTATGCTTCTTTTAAGTTTCTCTTTTCTATTTGTCTTGTTTTTTTTTTTTTTTGCTCTTGCTGAAGGCTTTCGTCAAATATCTTATGGTCTTTTGATATCCATTATTTAAAGAAAATACAAAAATGGTGATTGGAAGCTCACTGTATGCAGTTGGGGCTTACTAGTAACATTACTGTACACTGGCCAGACAGAACTTTCACATGTCTGCATCTCTTGTTCTTTTCTTTTGGTCTGGAAACTGGACCTGGATGTGTGTTTTCCATTTTGTCTGCGAGCTGTAGGCCTGGCTGCTAGCCTTCTTAGAAGGGCCAGGAAGAGGCTGTGTGCGTCTGATTCATGTACAAACTAACAAGCAGTCACGAGCCTTCCTATTTTCAGTTCCACCCCACATCTATGCTCTGATAACCAGAGCCTCTTATTTCTGAGCCTCTCCAGGTATCTGCTGCAGTAAATGTCTTGTTTCTTAATAGCCTTCCCCTTGCACACACCAGTTTAGGTTTTGGTATTTTCAGTGATTTCTGGTCTATAAAGTCAGTTACCACTCAAATGTACATGTTTACAAGCCTCCAAAAAAATGTGTTGACATGTCTCTTCTCTGATTCTGTTCAGTTCTTTCTGTCCTGATGGGGTTATGCCTCCTTAAAAATTCCTGCATTGTCATTTTAGGAGTTTCAAAATGCAGCAGTGATGAACACATGTATTTAATCCTCCACTTCCAATTAGATGTTTCTCTAGTATAATCCATATTCTTCTTACCTCCTTAGTGAAGCCTCCCTAAAACTCTTGGTCATCAGTAGATTACTTTGTTTAAAGAATCATATAGTCCTTTTTAATCAGAGCATCTTTCTTATATTTTTTGGACTCAGTAGTTTGGATTTGTGTTCAATGTTATATACACCTCTCATGGTATATTATATCATGGGACCAACGACAGCATCTGCTTTGGCTTTATCTTGATCAACATCTGTCTTAAGTGTCAAGCAAATAGGAGAGGTTTACTAAATTATTGGCTGAATGATTAAACATTTTCCACAATTATTCATATTTTTCAATAATATTTATTTAGAACTTTTAAAAATGATTTACATGCATGTGAAATAGTTTGTATAACCATTCTCCTACAGTTGGACATTTAGACATTTCAAATTCTTTAATAAAATTTAGCGAGGTTTTTTGCATTTGTCTTCATAAAGTACACTTAATACAAGTGTTTTTGAATCTCTAAGCATATATTGCCAACTTATTTTTGTTTTATGCCAGTTTATACTGCCACTGGCAAGTTTGATCAACTATTTGTTGTTAATATGATTTCCATTTAAAATGCTTTTACAATGTAAAATTTTGCAACCATTATTTCAACTTTATTTTAATATTGATTGCATATATCTTAATTAGTACCATCCATTTTGTTGTAATGCAGTATCTTACTAGATGATTAATGACTTCAGTTTGGTCTTTTATTATTGACTTTCTTTTGTTACTGTATTTTACATGAAGCAAACTTTTTGATATCCTGTGTTCCTTGATGTTTCTTAATATTTTTCTACTATAGATTAGATAAAAGTTTTAAAAGTTGTAAATAATTATTCAGTGAAAAAATTATGATGGGATCTTGATTTAAGAGTGAATTAACTACATTAATTTTCCTGGAAACTAAAGTAGATTGATGGCTTTTATTAGATATAGGTAAGGTATGATTCTGTTATTCTCTTGAGATATCTGGTACTTTGGATCTAAGGGTCTTTTCTACATTTGTATGATCTTATTCTTAGGCTTTTGTGAGGCATGCATTGGGATTTGGGAGTGAGGTCAGGAATGACTGTCCTGCCCCTTGGATCTGAGCAGAGATTGGAGTTTTCAAGGTTGGTAATGACCACATTCAAAGTGGATTTTACCAGACTTTCTGTGAACCAGTTTTTTTTCTAATTGAGTTTGGAAATAAAGGTGAAGTGTAGACTATGAAAAAATATTAGAAAATTCTACCAAACCAGTGGAAGCAATGCATTATTTAAAGCACACAAGAAGGAAATAGTAGATCTTTTTATTTAAGATTGGGTATATATGTGTGTTATATATATGTAAAACATACATAATATATATAACATATCATACATATCATCTATTGAGCACTTGTGTGTGTGTGTGTACACACACACACACACATGCCAGGCACTGTTCTGAGGACTCTACATGTATGCATTAATTTATTTAACTCTCACAACTAAGAGGTAGATATTTACTCTTAATTTACAGGTAGGTATCTGTGCAGCTTATTAATAATAATTGCTCAGTTTCAGTGCTCATAAGTAGTGAAATTTGGTAGCTATTGAGTTTGAAGTTTTAACCACTGTAAGCTAGGTAGCATGCTACCTAGTTTATTAATTGGTCTAATGTTAATTCTAACCCAATCTCTTTATGATTCTAAATGGCACTTTGACGCAGCAGTGTGGTAGTTACCACAGGGAAGGGAGATGGGGAGTATTATAGGGTGAAGGGAGTCAGTATATGGTGGCAGAGGATGATTTGACTGTGGGTGGTGGGTACACAGTGCAGTGTAGCAATGATGGATCATAGAATTGTGCCCTTGAAACTTATATAACCTTACCCATTACATGTATTTTTAAAAGGAGTTAGAAGAACATGTGGCATCGTTCTCTAGCATTTTCTCATCACTAATAAGGAATGAGTTGGCATCATTAACTATGAATATCATGGCTTTAGAGATAATTTTTGTTTGTATTCATTAAAGAAAAGGAAATAGTTACAGAGGAGAAATTTATCTTGGCTAAGAATAAAGAGCAGGATCTGTTTTTAATAGGTACCTGTCTTTTGAACTTTCCACACATGATATGCCTTTTAAGTCCCTTCAGGGCCAAGAAGTCAAAAGACTATTAGCAATGAAAGTATCTTGTTATCTGTGTCTTGGGATAAATAAAGTGAACAGTGAATCTGTTGGAGGATAATTATGTGGCATATGAAAGTTGAGTGTTTTTTTCTGATTTTTTTTTTTCCCGGGGTGCGGAATGGAGCAAGGCTTAAGGCTTTGTTCAGTTTACTTTTTCTTGGAAGTCTTACCTGAATCCCTGGAGTTGGTTAAATACTCCTTTGTGTTTACAGACACATACATATATATCATACTGTACATAATTCTTTTCACCCTTGGCAGATTTCATTGAAATTGTATATTTGTGTCTGTCTTCACTACCATATCATAAGCAGAGACTGTTATCTTACTCATATTCATATTCTCAGCCTCCTACACACTATCAGTATACAAGTCTTAATGAATCTGTTACACTGAACAGCAACACAGGTTGCCCCTTTCAGAGTTTCGATTTTCATTCTCAAGTCAGAAATAACAGTAATTTTTTCATGGCCTTAAGTTCTTCACATTTGCTCATCGGCTACAAGATGTTTAGAAATAGTAACATTTCCAAAATAAACTGTGATACTTCAGACAAAGTGTTGCTCCACACTATTAAAACCCTGGTTAGGAAAGCTCTGCTTCCTAACTCTTTGTGTCTTGTACTTTCTGTACATACAAAGGTATCACAACAGTAGATGTGTTTCTGTGTTGTTAGAGTATGGCAACTTTATTTAAGAGATCATTTAGTTAACTAATGCCATGCTGCATGAAATTGAGGAGTAATAGGAAGTGGTAAGTTGTCCTTTGAAAGATGGTAACATTTATTTTGTTTATGTTGGAGCTGAAAACACAATGTGCTATATGGTAAAATTAGAAGTCCAATGAAGTATGTGTGTATGTATACACATGATTTTATATCTGTATATCTATTTACTATATATGTATTTTAATGTCGAAATTGGATTATCTTTGCCTCTCTCACATTGGTAGATAATCAAATTTTTTAACTTCATAATTAAATCAAAAGCCAAAGACAATCTGTCTTATGTGGAATATTTGGATAGAATAAAGGACCCTAGAAATGCAGAGTATTTGCAGAAGTGTTAAAGGTAATGCAGTTAGTCTGTACTCCTTACTAATCATGTCAAATTTGTTCAGTTATTTATTGGTCACCCTTCTGGTGACAATACATTATTTGCTATTATGTCTTTTTAAAGAGACTGTGCTTCATGAAAGTTGCTAAAATGCAGTCTCACAGACATTTAATTTTTAGCAGATTTCTAAATGGATTTTAATGTACCTTTCAAGTAGTCTATCAGAGATTTAGGCATTGGAGAAAAGCCCTGTATTTTAGTGGACTAAAAACAGTGCTCATTCTCACTGTTGGCATTTTTCAAACAAGTGTTCGGGTGTAAAAATGCTGGATAAATCCAGTATGTTCACGAATACCTTCTTCCATTTCCACAGCAGTCCCTTCTGCATTTAGTCAATGCAAGACTCTTAAATGCAGATGACTCAAAAGAAATACTATGCTACTATACTCTTAAGCTTTAATATTTTCCTTTTTTATATTTTTATTTTTATATCATTTGTAAACTTTGAGCAAGTTAGATTTCCAATAACATTTGTAATAATTAAGATGTTTTCATTAAGCTTCTTTACTACTATATAAAATGATATTTAATTAAATGGCAAGTTGTCATGAATTTGTAACTGCTTATTATTTTAATGTTTGGTTGTTTTTTATTTAGGAATATAAATTACTTTTCTTCAAATTTTATTTTTGGAGAAAGAAAATTGCAAGCATTGTAATATTAAGGAATTCACACATTCTCTATTAAGTTTGAAAGACTAGGATACCCACATTGTTTTTACATTTCAAAAACAAATATTCTTTATTCTATAGGATTGTTACCAAATCTCACTGTGCTCTTATGGTCTAGGAACCCAGGTTAACTGGTTTTGTTTTCAAGTTTCAAAGATAATTTTAGTTTATATATTTTAAGTTAAACATTACCTTTTTAATTCTTAAGAAATATGCTATGCTCAATAATTTCCTTCTTAAGCCCCTTTTGTCTTTTCAATTTGCAAATAGATCAGTAATCTTCAAACTTTTGTTTCCTATATTTTTAAAGGTCGATTGAGCTATCCACATCCAGGAACTGACAATCTGTTGATGCTAAATGGTAAGTTGTATAAAAAATTCTTATTTTTCCAATTGATTTACATAAAAATAATTGAATACCTCTCTCTAAACCTTCCTTTATATATACATTAGTCATTTTATGACTACAAAAATAAAGCTGCAGTTCTTCCTGAACAGAAAGCAGAACTGGGAGTTTGAGTGTATTCTGGCTGGCAAAGCAGTCAGAGAAATGTATTTGTGATAGTATGATTTAATTCAATGACCACAGACTTTGCAGACAGTCCTGAGTTTGAATATTGGCTTTCCAGTTTATGGCTGCGGCCTTGATCAAGTAACTTCTGTGAGCTTTATTTAGTTTTCCATCTGTGAAATAGGAATAAAATCTCAAGGTTTATTAGGAGAATTAAATGAGATATTTGCAAAGTGCATAGAATTTGTTATCAGTTAGTATAGCACTTGTGTTAAAGGGGAAATTGGTGATTCTGTAAATATGGTGATCACACTAACTTAATTTACTCTTAACTAGAAAATTTATAATGTAAAGTTCACCAAAGTTAGAAAAAGAATGAATAAACGTCCGTTAAAGTTTGTTTTCTTTCCATTGGACAAACACTATTCAGAGCCACAGTACTTAATACATCCATGGCTTTGGGAGTAGACATGGAGAATCAGAATGTCCTTCACAAAGGTGTTTTTAAATCAGTGGGTGATGAGCAGAATGTAGAAAGAAGTAATAACAGAGATACTGTTTACTTTAAAACACATAATTATATTATTAGAATAGCTTGACTCTTCTATTTCAACTAAAGCTTTGTTGGAAAAAGAAGGCTGTGAATTTGGGGGGCAAACACTGAAAAAAAAAAAAGGCCAATGTAAAGCTAGACCATGTGGACTAATATTAAGTAAAGACTATAAAGTAACAGAAAGATGGGAAGAAACTCCTGACTACCTGGGAGATTGTCAAGGTAGATAAGATTTTGGAATGAGAAAATGATTAGGTAAGGTGACTTACTCATTCAGTATTTGACCATTATGTATTGATTTGTCCACCACATGCCTGCCTAATATAAGCACCAGGTTATCTATTAGAGAAGATCTTTAAGTATAGTTACCAGTAGAATTGTCAAGGTCCAAGCACTGGGGCTAGACTGTGCTCTCTAGGCTGAAGACGTGTCCATGCTAGACCTCACAGCAGTCTGGTAGGCCGGGTGTATGAATCCAGTGAGTCACGGTGTTTACATAGACTTTGACCAGAAAGCTACTAGAAATTACATTCTAGGACTCTGTTCAACTTTTTTCTACCGCAAAATTAAAAACAACATATTATTTGAGTAGCTGGTCTCTAACCTCTGAATCTATGACTAAAAATTGTATTGTTTAAAGTAAGTTTGCAAAAGTGAAAATTGATTGTGATTTTTCTTGTTCTCATGGCTCAGATTATGAAATGATGATGGGTTTAGGTTCTAATAAATATTTATCTATTGATCCTTACTTTAAATACTTTACTTTTGATAAAGATCATTCACTTATATTTTAACTTCTAAAAAATATCAATTCAGTTGAAAATTTTGAATTTACAAATGTTTCACATATTGTGTTAAAATTTATCTGAAGGAAAAATCCATCTGAGATAATCTCTTAGATCATTCACAGGTATTCTTAGATTGTTAAATGCATAATAAACTAGGATGATATAGAAGTATATTGTAATCACATTAGAATATATCAGTTATGTGAGCAAAGAACTTAGTTGCCTAACTAATACTTTTTTGCAACTTACACTTTTGGTTACACTAAACGTAACTAAACTAATTGATTTCATCAGCTGCTTAAATCCCTTATAAGTATTCTAGATATTAGATTGAAAATATTTCATAGTCTAACACTTTAGGGCCATGATACATACTCAGTATAGTAAACCACCCTGGAGGTTCTAAACTTTTTCTGGTAAGGGACTGGGGAGATAAAAATTCACAAAACTAGGATATTAAAATGTGTTTTGGTCAGTAGAGACAATTGGATCCAAAGAGAAAACATTTCTTTTGCTAATTTGAGGTTATTGGTTAAGAGCGGAAGCAAGAATCAGAAAATTGGGTATATTTATAGGATAAAGAAGTATTTGAATATTAAAGATTTAAATATTTTTTGTAGACATTAAAGTTTATGGAAAAGAGAAGTAGGCAAAGGGCACTAAAAAGTAAGGGGAAATTTTTTTTGAACTACTTTTTCACTGCCTCTAATTCAGCTATGTTCTTAATATATTGTCTCCCTGAGAAATGTGGAGATTAAGTGATATTAATAACAAGCCTCTCTACTTATAGTAAGTTATTATTAAATATCATTGACTGATTAAAGAAATTGTAGCATTTTCGTACATAGACCTGCTTCTTAAATTATTACACTTTTTTAGTTATCACAGATTTAACTCACTATTAGGCAATTGATTAAATGAAGTTGTATTATTTAACCAATAAGCATAGCTAATATTGATGATTTTGAAAATCAGTATTTGATAATACATTAATATTGATTGGTTTGTGGTGATTTAACAATAGTTCAGAGTGGTTGGTATCACAAACTCTGAAGTCAGATTCTCTGAGTTTAAACTCAGGTTTGCTCTTTCCAGCTATGTGACCTTGGGCAGCTTGCTTAACTTCACTTTGACTCAGCTTTTTGTCTAAGAGAGAGCATGCTGCCTGCCCTAGGGAGATTGTTGTAAGAAGTGAATGCATTCATTCATGGCTAGTATGTATCTGGAACAGTTCCTGGAAGTAAAAGTTAGCTGTGGCAGAGGGTGATGATGAACAGTGACAAAAATCACTTTGAAAGAGTAAAAATCATGTCCTGTGAATAGATAAAGGAGTTGGGTCTGTTTACTTTGGATTATATAAAATTAGAGAAAGCATAACTGATATTTTCAATTTTGTGAAGGGTGTTACATACAGTGAACAAAGAAGGTTTGTTTTATATTATTGCAGTAAGCCAAACCAGAACCATATGGAAGAAGCTATGTAGGGACAAATTTGGCGTCAATAAAAGCAAAATGACAATCTCAGGCAGTTTCCTAAGTATGGTATGCTTACCCCTGTGTTGTTACCAAAAATGACTTGATGGTACACAAATACACATTAAAATAAATGCATGGCTCTTACAATTTAAGGTCATTCTATAGAAAATATAGTACTGGCAGAAATCTGTGGTGTCACAGCGGTACTAAACTTGTGTTCATTTAATTAAAAAATAATATGTAAATAGTACAATTGTTATGCAAATAGGCAAATATTGTAAAGGTTTTATGATCCTATCTTCCTAGTTAATTAGCATTATGGTTAAACTTTTAAATATTCCTTTAAGTAAGGGATAAATAGAGTATGGGCTAAAGGTCAGGGTCAAATTAGGTAAAACTATGAAGTACTTCTGGCAAATCTTTAACTTTGAGCCTTTGTTAATGCAGATACAGAAAAAGAGGTATAGTCCCATACCCATGTCTCATGAAATTGTTCTATAGATTTTTTTAACTGTTACAAGAAATGCCAAAAATATATAACTGCAAGCAGCTCCTACTTCTGAATAGACCATGTCCCTGAAATCAAGTGGAAATCAGTGGAGACTGCCATTATTGAGTAATTCAAATATAGATGAGTCCAGCTTTAACATCCTGAGGCAAGTCACATTATATAAGAATGGGTAAATTGTCTAAAAGTCAAAGGTTAATTACTGTCTGAAGATAGAATGACAGTTTGAATGTTTATATTTCTATAAGTGTATAAATCTTACACTTTTTATTTTCAATAATAAAAATATTACAAAACAAAACAGAAATACTCTCTATTTTCCATAGTAGTATGGATGAATACAAAAGGTTGTATCATTCAAGTATTTGTTTCTATTTGGATTATATTTTCCCCCGTTACCCCTCTCTCAAGGAAAATAGTATTTTTATTAGTACATATGATTTTCAGGAGAATAGAGCAGAAGTATGGGAGGATGGTATTAGCAACCTAGTTTGGAATTTAAATTTGCAGTTATTAACCACATACAGCCATGCTTGTAATCAAGATCTTGGTGTGCTTTTGGAAGGAAAGAAATTACATGTATCTTTCTTTTAATTAAGAAAATTCACTCAGAAATGAAGTTCTATTTCTGAAGGCAGAAACTCTATATTATATTAAGACACAAACATAGGAAACTTGAGTATGCAGTCAGTTCTTTTTTTTATGCTGATGGAAGTGAGTGGAGTAGACAGATTTATTTTGGATCTTGAAAAGGATTATGAAGGGAATTGGGGGTGGGAGGGATGGCATATTTCTCTCCTGGGTTTTGGCTCAAGTTTTTAGAGTGAGAAATAAGAATTTCTTTAGTTTCACACCAGGATAACTAACCTTTAAGTATTTCCAGCTGATTTGGTATGTTTATCCATCACTTCTTCCAGCTGCAGTAATTCAGGTACCGCAGCTGAGTTAAGAGCCAATACATATGGGCAAAAAGACCCTAAAGAGAACGTTACAATTTTTTTTGTAGCTCTGTATTAGAACCTAATAATATTATGGGTAACCTAGGACCAAATTGTAAAGCCACTTGTATAGAAAAGATCTTCAGCCATTTCCTGCAGCCTTCTTATTATCATCATTAAAGGTAGATATATACATAAATATATAATACACATTTTAACATGCATGTGCATATATATTTACACATGTATGTTGAAGAGCCAATTCCTCATTTTTGTATGAAGTATTTTTATAATGTTTTATAAATATATGTACCTGAAATTTTATATTTTAAATACAATTTTTAACACAAAAATTATTTACTTTTTGAGTCATATTCTGAATGAATTTGGAGGGGCATATTGTTTAAAGAAGACATTTTAAAAACATAATGAATAGTAATTTAATGATTACTGATAAAGTTATAGCAGAACATATCCCAGAAATTCATGTAGAAACATTTGTAGGAAATGAATACACCCATTATTGTTTAGCGTGATGGCAACAGATTGGTTATTTCCATGACAGGGAATAGGAGATGTTTCACATGGTTTAGCTCCATCTGCAGTCAGTTCTATTTTTGGTAATGTGGAAACTTGGAATCTGAGAGTTGTCCAAAAAATAAGCGGAGTAGCTCTTTACAGGATTCTGAAATTCCTCAGGTATGAGATAGATGGAGAAATTTTCTAAATAATTGTGTTCAAGCCTAGGAATGAGATGTAAATCTAAGATGCTGTGAACATATGTATTTATTTTCACTGGTTTAGTGTTGAATAGTCTTAGCTAAGAACATGACCACTAAGAACATAAATTCACTATGGTGTCATTAATTTTCTCAGGTTAAGAATTACATGCCATCTTATGACTTCATAATTCGTAATTTGACTTTAAATTTGATGAGAATAGTTTATTTGCTTTATAAATGTTTGACCTTCTATAGCCATGAATGAGATACCCCAAAGTAAATTTATACTGGATTCATATGATTAGACCATGCCTAGGCATGAGCAGGAAGCCCAACTCCTGAGATTGTGCTGAGAAGTGCTTTGGGGCCTATTGATTATTTCCAGGCCTAATACAGCATTAAAGACTTAAGGGAATTCACTCTTTTATAGCCTGTTTTTGATAGCTTTATTAAAACTCCTATTTTATTTGTCTGATTCTCCACATCTGATATCCCATCTCTTTGAGACCCTGTTTTTTTAAGGCCTTTATAAGTGTCAGAAGACCTAGATAACAAAATTCTAAATGACACTTCCACCTCTACCCTCACCCTTAACTAATATATAGGTAGGCAAGCTCTATGTAAATTAAATCCAGAGTGGGACAAAAGTAGGTTTACAGTTGTTTGTATGGAAAATAGTAGAATAATTAATAAATAGTAATAAAAGAATAAACTAAGTTTCATGTACTCAACTGTAAACCTACTTTTGCCTCACCCTGTACACATACACATATGTAATTGTATATATGTAACTATATGTACATACATATAAACCATATATGTATATATACATATAGGCAAGCTATATAGATCAGGTTAATCTGTTGAGTTTTGAGGTAATCATCACTCATGGATAGGTTAAATCTGCTCTAAATTATGTAGCTAAATAAAGACAGTAAATGGCAGATTGGCAGGTATGCAAATGAAATTATTTTCTATAAAAGACTCTGATGTGAGCCTTATATTTTTTTTTTTGACTTCTTGAACAGTAAATGACTAAGCTGACTAGTTTGTTTATCCCCTTTTTTATTATAAGGGAACTAATGCTGTATTCTCAACTTGTAAATATACTTATTTATTATTAAAGCCTTAGTATAAAATTTAAAACATTTTTGAAAACTTCAAAGTAGACTATATTTAATGAGATGAAATGTTTTCTTTTGGTCTTTAAGTTTCATACTTTTAGGGAGACATTTCTGACAACTTTTAATATACATTTTTATTTGAGATTTATTGAGTATCAGTTTTTCTCAGGCTTAAAACACTATGAACATGGGAAAAGATGTGAAATTTAATAATCATTTTTGGTTTACTGCCTTGGTTTTATATATTAATTCCAGGGTACAAGTACTCATTGTGTACTCAGATTTGAGGGGAAGAGTTATTTAAAAACAAGTTGTGAATTTTAGCAAACTGGTAGTTTCTTTATGAAAAATACATTGCAGTATCTCTTCTTCATAAGGAATTATATAAACTGCTAGTAACAGATTAAAATGCCTTACTGCTTTATACTTTACAGTATTTAACGTACCTAGTATTCTATGATGATGCTAATAATAACTTGAATCCAAACCCCTATTACCCCAAAGATAGACACATAAACACTTTAGATACCTGTTATAAAATGTATTAAAAGAATAGAAAGCATTACTAGCTGTAGTATTACCATTAATAATTTCTTCATCTAAACAAGTTTAAATATGGATTGAATTCTTTACTGTGTCTTCCAGTACTTTTTCCATGCAAGGTTTGGTATAATGTGAACTGGATGTGAATAACTGTTAGACTACATGTGCTATATCACATTATAATAAGTAGAAAATAAGGATTTAATTCAAGCTGTTCCCATTCATTGGAAAAATTATTTGTGATTCTATTTAAGTGTAAACTGTTACATATTCCTATCCTTATCTGATGAAACAAATATTTATTCATTAATTTCAACATGAATGAGAATAAATTGTATATTTCCTGTTAGTTTCAGTTTTTATACAGTTCAAATGAGATATGTAATAAAGTGCTCTGTAAATGGTAAAACACAATGCAAATGTCGTATATTGACATTATTACAGCTCTGAAAACAAAGTAGCACTAATTTCCAGATGCCCACATAGCTTTTCATATCACAAATATTTGTATATGTGGGCTTATTTTTAGTTCTGACATTTTACAATTTGTCCTTTGTTTACATGCAGCAAGGAGTTATGGGAGAAGACGAGGTAATTCATTTCTGTTTGCTATGGTATAATTGTTTCTAATTGGGTTTTACTGATCAGTGTTATATTAATTATCACAGATTGCTTATGAAATGTCTGAAAACTCACAGAATTGTGTTTTGATTTGAACACTTGTTGTCAACATTTTGAATCCTAAATCTCTTAACTTTAAAGAACATTTCATACTAATATGGCTATTTAATAAATTTAGCCTTTTTAAACTGCCCAGATTTTAACTATTTTTAAAGTTACTTTATACCTTTTAAAATAGAGCTGTCATTTACAGTTTCCTTAAGAAATATGTTTAATAAATACTAGTGAAGGTGACATGCAATATGATTTTTGTTATCTCTAACTCTATAACTGATTGCCTTATCTATGGTATATAATTTATATATCTAGTTTATTAGTTTTATGTTTGACCCAGTTGAAAATAACAAGTTAACACCAATATATAGAAATCACGTTGCTAATATTTCTGTTTTCTCAGAATGTAGTCCTTCCCCCACCCCGCCCCTCTATCTCTCTCCCCCTTCCCCCCCCCACCCCACCGCCTCCCCCCCTCACAATAGTCTTGGCTTCAGGGTTCTTATTATCTTAAGAAAAAAGCTGGGACTGTGTGATGCTGGACTATTAAACTTTCTAGGAAAGCAGCTGATATCTTTTTTGCCTTAAACTTTGTCTCTTTTTTACATGCAAAATTTGAGAGATAGAAAGGTCAATGGTATGAGAAGCAGTAAAAGTAACTTTATACTACTAGATTGTTCTTAAATGAGCGATAATTGTGATATTTATATAGTTGTTATAAATGCCAAACTAAATAGAAAGTATTTTCCTTAACCCCTAAAATCTCCCTTGAGCCATGGAGGATAGACAGTGATAATAGTGACTTTTTATAAATGTAACACATTTGTGCTAGTGCTTCATTTTCTTTTTATCTAGTCATGAGTGCATGTACTTTGGAAACAAACAAAAGCATTCACCACCACTGAAGACAGAAACTGGAATTTTGGATTGTTAAGTAATATTTTTAGTTTTCTAGTAAAAAGAGCTATAGAAAACTTAAAACTTTCTAAAGAATGTTATTAGCAACTGAAAAGACAGAGGGAAAGTGTAGAATTTTAGGATCTATTTTGAGATCCACGGACTCTCTCATTTATTTCACTGTGATGTTTTAATGTGGAGCTTCAATTCTCTTTGGAGAAAAACTGCACTTAACCAAGCCATGATTTTAAGGTACTTCTGAAACTACAGAGTAATTTAGGATTTTTCTTATATTTTTTTCATCTATTAACTTTAGCAATTTATGTTTAATCTAATTTGGCATAGTCCAGTGTAAATGTCATGATCTAGGAAGTTCTTAGGAGGAAGTTAACAGAGAGTCACATTATTTATCTTCTTTCATCTCACTTCTATAATAGTAGACTATGATTATAATACTGGATAGGAACTTGCTACTACTCGTATATATCTCCATCTTCTGGGAGCCATAAAGGTTTCCTGTGCTTCAGAGCCCCCCCTGTATTGGAAAAAAAGAAGACTCTTGCATGGTTTTTAAGTTGACCTTCTTTGAGACAGAACTAACAGCTGTCACACTTACTTGGCTGAATTTTCCTCTCAAATTATATGGCATTAGTAATTTTTTTAGTTGATACTCTGTGAATAGTGGGAGTCTGCTTTTAAAATTTCGATTTTGATGTGATCAAATGAAAAGTATAACCATTAGAAATAGTATTGAGAAATTTTATTTGAACTTGAAAATATTTCAACTGTAAATAATAAAACATTTTTTTAAGAACATACCAAACCAATAACACAGAAAGGTCTAGAAGTAAACTGATTCTCTTATTATTTTTTACTCATTTCCCCCTTTCTATTTAGTTTATATACCTTATTCATTCTCTGGGAGAAAAGGACAAAACTATTATTGGAGCAAAATATTTTACCTGATAAGTGTACCTTATAGTTTCATTCTAAGTTATTTGGAGAAACATGCTTGAGCAGTGATTCTGTCTGAATAAACAGGTGATGCCTGAGAGAGATCAGTCCTGGACCCAGTTCTTTTGCTTTGATAGATTGTTTTATCCTTGCATATTAAATAGAAATCACACTGGTGGGTTATCTACCCTAATAGAAAGACTGCTGGATCTTATAAAATGGGAAGCCTATTCCTATTTATGCTTAATTAATATGTTTTATATCTTTATTTTTAGAACAACTTTCAGTAAATAAAAGAACAGGATAATACATTGAGATCAAAGAACAATGCTTAGCTTCAGGCTATAATTGACTAATTTGTGCACGTTTTCATTTTTTCTCCTGCTTCTCCCCATTTTTATGTTGGGAAATGCCTTTATTGGGCTTCCAGAAAAAGGTTAAAATATGCAAAGTCGAGGAAATTTAGGTGTATTAACATAACCACCACAGAGTTAGAATCTCATTGTAATCTGAGTTATAACTAATCTCATTACATTATATTAATTATTATATTTTATATTTGTACCTTTTCTTATTGCACAACTTTGATTTGCCTTCACTTGTTTCAACTCTATATCTGTTTAGTTCTATGTGTATGTGTATATATATATATATATATATATATATATATACACACACATTGTGTGTGTGTATTCCTGTGCCAATTTTTAAAGGTTATTTAAGCAGTTTATTTCCTCTAGTTGTTAAATTTATTAGCATAAAGTTGTTTATAATCCCACTTTTAGCCTTTTAATGCTCCTAGATTCTGTATTGATTGAGGTACCCCTTTCCATACCTAATATTGGTGATTTGAATTTTTTTCTTCTTGATGAATAGCGATATATCAATTTTGTAGTTTTCAAAGAGCCAACTTTTGACTTTATTGATTATCTTTCTGTTGGTCTGTTTTTTGTTATTATTTTATTCTACTTTATATTTTTAATTTGCTATTCTTTTTCTGTCTTTTTTATGGCATAAACTAGGATTATTCATACATTTCTGGTTGTCTAATATTCATTTAAAACTATAAATTTTCCTCTAAGTGTGGAAATTTTCCTGTAAGTATATAGCTTTTGCTACATCCCACAGATTTTATATTGTGTTTTTGTTATCATTCAGTTTCACTCTTTTGGGGTTGTAAGAACCTAAAAATATATCCTAGTTTCAGAGCAAAAAAAGAAGAAAAGTAATTTAATTTTGGTTGAAAACCATTGTAAATATTCTAGTCCAAATCAGGTTTTAACCAAATTCTACTTCTCTCAGCACATATGATTTTACCTTTATTGCCAGTAATTTTCATGCACTAAGTATATGTGTGTATAATTCTTAGAATGTATGTTAAAAGTATACTGTACATGGAAAATGTAACTATTTAGTGGTTCCCCTTTTATAATGAATTTAATTTGGGTTAAAGGAAAGGATAATTGGCAAGGTAAAAAGTAATATTTTTGTTGGTGGCATTTACTCAGTTAACTTCTCTTTTACATAACTCTATAGCTTTTGTGTATTCTAAAAAGAAAGTGGTCCTTTTTTAGCAATGAAGATTCTGGTTAGTATGGCTAGTGTGTGATGTGTTCTCAGCCTTTTATTACATCCTTTGCTCAGCTGAATTTGGTTAATAGATTGTAGATACTCGCTATTTTACTAACTATAGTATTTTATTTATTATAGTTGGAGCATTATTATAGTTAGTAATATGGAATAATTGTAAATGTAGTTGTAATATAATTATACTTACAATATTAGAGTTAACACAAATAGTTTGTCATTTTGAGTCACCTCTATTATCTGGCATTGCTCATATAGCAATTTCCTTAGCCACTGTATTCATGGACCCTAAATATTTATAACCTACATTTTTTTCCTCATGATAAAAATCTGTTAGACTTTATTATGTTTATGGGGCTGCTAAATTTGTATGTTTGTTAGAATACCTTGAAATGAAAAAATTTATAAAGTATTGGCATATCTGAAAGAACTGTAAAATTTGAATCTATCATTTTTTTAATCAAAAACAAATAGATATGTTGTTTTACCACCTCATATTATTTGTTTTTTAAATATAGAATTATTTATTATGAACCAGTTACTCACAGTTAATATTGTTTTTAATAGATCTTGATGAGGTTCATTTTATACAGTAAAAGTTTAATTTTGAAGAGGTTTCTTTCCATTGATCACAAAGAATATTGACATTTGTTTATTAGTCCTTATTTCTGATAGCAAAGGAATTGGGAAAATTAAATTAATATTTACAAAGCTGCTCAGTACGCATGAGTATCTTTCAGAATAACTTACTAAAATTAAGTTTGAATTTGTGGAATGAACTTGTTTCTTATACTCAGTTTGACTTTTGTCCTTGTTTTTATGACTTATAAACTTCAAATTATTATTTCCAACATCTGGCTAGCTATAGTTCACAAACCTGTAACCCCCCCTTTGTCACCCAAACCCCAGTTCTCTGAGCAGGCTGACATATTTCAGACTGTCCTTGTTTACATCACTTGCATCATTATGTGTCATATTTTTCAAGATGATAATAATATTTATGTTGAATATTTATTACTTTGTATATTAAGGTGCATGCCATTCATTTATGATATACATTGTCTCCTCATCCAAAAACAAAATCTTTCACACCATCTCAATAGAAAAACAACCTGTCTATATTCTTTTTTCCTTTTCTAATAAATTTCTAAAGAATCATCTTTTGATATCTGTACTTTACAAAGCTCTACATGCATTGTGACTCCCACCTGTTTATTAAAACTGATACTTTCAAAGATCATGCATGTTCTCAAACAGTTGCCATTTTTAAAAATCATTATCTTAATATGTCGCATTGTTACTTCATTGTTCTTTTTTATGTGTTTACATTATTTTTCATTGGCACTCTGTCACAATAATATTTTGGCTTTACTCTTTTTTCTTAGCACTCCTTTCTCTATCTCCTTGAATGTTCTATTTCTTCTTTGTAAGTTTTCCAAAGAACTGTCCTCATCATTTTTCTCTGGAGTATTTTAATCTGTGATATTTCCAAGAACCTTAAACAGTCAACCTCTGCTGAGTTGACTTCTTTTGGGGGGGGCACAAAAAATCAGAATCATCTTCTGGAGGGTGGCAGGCCCCTTGGAATACAGGCTTCCCCAGCTAGGTTAGTGTTCCAGGAACTCATTCGTATCACCCTACCAGTTGGTGTTGTTGTGGAGGCAGTGTTCAGCTTCAGTGAATTTTTTTGTAAGACTCTTTCAACGTGTTTGTCCCTTTCACAATGGGTGATTTACGAACACACCTGCCCACACCAGGCACAGTGTTCAGCAGTTTTTGATGAAAAATGGCAACACTCCTGTGCCCCACCTTCCCTATTCATCCGATCTCACCCCAGCGACTTTTTTTTTGTTTCCCTGGATGACAAAAGTCTTCAAAGAGAAACATTTTTCCAATGTGCAAGAGAGGTTGAAACAAAAAATGGCAAAAGCACTAGAAGGCATCGAAATTAACAAGTTCAAAAACTGTTTTTGAACAGAGGAAATAAAACATCTTGATAGGTATGTGCATCAACTGGAGAGTACTTTGAAGGTGACTGAAGTTTTAAACATGTAAGAGTAAATATTCAATTTTGTATTAATAAATCCCAGGAGTTTTTTGGGTCCCCCTCATATATGACTGATTTCCTTTCTCCACTTCATTTGCAACCTTTTTATATTTACTTTTGAACATCCTATCAGCTTGTGAAACTTCATATATCTAAAACAGCACTTCTTATACCAGTTTCTGGTCTTTACTATTTTTATATTTAGTTAGTGGTTCTTACCATTCATGTATTATAATCTCCTTTTGGTTCCTTCTTTCCACTATTTTTCTCTTGTTTTGTTTCCCATCTACAATAGTTTTTCCTGCTATAGTTACCCCTGCCATCCACCCTTCCTGGATTTTTTGAAGGACTTCTGACCTGCTCATTTCCACCTACCTTAACCGTACTTACTAAGTCTTCTTAAAGCACAAGAAAAAAGCTGTTCGCTTCTTTGAACCCCTGTATTGTTATTTTCTTTACCCACTAAATAAAATGCTCTTTAGCCTGGCTTTCAAGACTGAGTCCTCTGACTAACCTCAGAGTGCTTTTCTAACTTGACTACTCTGTTTCTTAAATAAATTTATTTTCCTACTTTCTCTTATGCATATATCACCTTCATTTATTAAGCCATTGAATTTGTCATTATTCTATATGCTTTAATTTATGATTTTCTAATATTTGAGATTCAAGTCATATTTGTTACGTTTTAGGTCGTTCTTCCCTCTTTCCAATTGATGATGGCTTGCTGGACGATGGTCATAATGATCAAGTTGGTGTTTTAAATTCACCCACATGTTACTCAGCTCATCAAAATGGAGAACGAATAGAACGTTTCTCTCGAAAAGTTTTTGTTGGTGGTCTTCCTCCAGATATTGATGAAGGTAAGTTGATGATTTGGACTTAAAAAAAAAAAAAAACTGAAACATAATGTGAACGGGGTAAAGAATTTTTTACCTCTAGAGATTTTCAGTTAGAATAGACATCCATCTCTGTTTAAATATTTTAAATATTTTGTCACCTGCTGAAATATGGAGGCAGTTAAACAAAAAACTTTTTTAAAGTTGATTTCTTTACATTATGTTATAATGCTTATTGCTACTGTATTTTTTTATAAATAAGATTTTCATACCTTAGATGATATTCCACTTGTATTTTTAAGGATAGAACCTATTTTTTTATGGAAAATCTGCTATTCTCTTTCACAACTAATAGATGAGTCAATGACTCAATAAACTGGTAGATCATTCTGCATGTGAATGAGTATAATAAGGTTCCCATGGGGTAAAATTACATAGAGCACATACTGGATTTGACCTGCATATGCTTCAGTGAAACTACCTGGCACGTGTCAGATGCTGTGAGTGTTTCTGAGTATTACAGATCTTCACATGTTGTTTTAGCATTCTTTCTTTGTCTCTAAAATCTTACCTGTCAAGCAAAAACAGATCTCTATTTAACTTAGCATAATGTTAGCATTTTTTCAAGCCAGTGATATTTAAGATTTGCTGTACTATATTCATTATTATCCATACAGTTTCATATAAAATTTTAAAAATCATACTGAATTGATTATTCTGCCCAATGTGCTACTTAAAAATGAATTTATTTGACAAAATAGCTATTTTTATGTATAATTTTAATAAGAATATTAAATATGTTTTCAGTGTTTATATTGTAACTTAGGCTATTTGGTACTTTTAAATATTAGATCTTTGAAGTAATAAAATATGGAATTTTTAGAATTAATCATTAAAACTAATTTCTGTGCATATTTTTGTACTTTCTTAAGACGAAATAACTGCTAGCTTCAGAAGATTTGGACCTTTGGTAGTAGATTGGCCTCATAAAGCAGAAAGCAAGTCCTATTTTCCACCAAAAGGTAAGGGTTTTTATTATTAATTTTTGCTAGAGAATCAATTATATATGAGCAAAAGAGACAATATCAATTACTTCATGTTTTTTTTTTTTAATTCAGTATGACTATTTCTTTATCTAAAAATTAAGAGTGTAATTTGTAGAGACTGGTAATATGTATCAAGTGAGGCAGAGTGGTCAAGAGACCTAGTCTAGACTTGCTATACTTTCTCTATAATGTTTTGATGATGATTTTAAAAACTCACATGTTTCAGTACTTTTTATGTACAAATTGTTGTTTTTTTCTTTTCTAGTTATATTTTATTGATTATGCATAAATTGCATAATCAATTAGGACAGTTGTCCCAATTTTTTCCCCCTTGCCGTCCTCCATCCAGCATCCCCTGCTCCCTCAGGCAATCCCCCCACCGTTGTTCATGTCCATAGGTCATGGTATAAGTTCTTTGGCTACTTCATTTCCTATACTATACATTCCCATGGCTATTCCGTAACTACCTATTGATACTTCTTAATCCCCTCACCTCTTCACCCATTCCCCTATACCCCCTTCTCATCTGACAACCATCAAAATGCTCTCCGTATCCATGATTCTATCTCTATTCTTCTTGTTTGCTTAGTTTGTTCTTAGATTCAATTGTTGATAGATTTGTATTTATTGCCATTTTATTATTCAGAGTTTTGATCATCATCTTTTTCTTAAATAAGTCCCCTTAACATTTTATACAGTGATGGTTTGGTGATGATGAACTCCTTTAGTTTTTTCTTGTCTGGGAAGCTTTTTATCTGCCCTTTGATTCTAAAAGATAGCTTTGCTGGGTAGAGCAATCTTGGGTGTAGGTCCCTGCTTTTCATGACTTTGAATATTTCTTGCCAATCCCTTCTAGCCTGCAAAGTTTCTTTTGAGAAATCAGCTGACAGTCTTAGGGGATGTCCCTATAGGTAACTTCTTTTCTGTTGCTTCTTTTAAGATTCTCTCTTCATCTAACCTTTGGCATTTTAATTATCATTTGTCTTGGTTTGATCTCTTTGGGTCCAATTGTTTGGGACTTTCTATGCTTCCTGGACTTACATGTCTATTTCCTTCACCAAATTAGAGAAGTTTTCTTTATGTTTTTCAAACAGATTTCCAATTTTTTGCCCTCATCTTCTGGCACCTCTATGATGACAATATTGGACCTCTTGAAATTGTCCCAGAGGCTGCTTATACTACCCTCATTTTTTTGGATTCTTTTTTCTTCTTATTGTTCTGATTGGGTTTGTTTTTTGTTTCCTTATGTTCCAAATCATTGATTTGATTCTCAGCTTCACCCACTCTACTGTTGTTTCCCTAAAAAAAGGTTCTTTCAATTAGTGTATCCTTCGTTTCTGATTGGATCTTTTTTATGCTGCTGAAGTCCTCACTAAGTTCTTTGAGCATCCTTAAACCAGTGTTTTGAACTCTGCATCTGAAAGATTGCTTATCTACATTTTGTTTAGTTCTTTTTCTGAAGTTTTTATCTGTTCTTTCATTTGGGCCATGGTTCTTTGTCTCTTCATTTTGGCAGCCTCCCTGCATTTGTTTCTATGCATTATGTAGAGCTGCTTTGACTCCATGTCTTGGTAGAGTTGCCTAAGGTAGTTAAGTGTCCCACAGGGTCCAGAGTCATGGCCTCCGCAGTCACCCAAGCTGGGCACTCAAGGTCCTTCCTCCTCCATATGGGCTGAGTACACCCTTCTCTTGTAGTTGAGCCTTGGTTGCTGTTGACAAATCAATGGGAGCAATTGACCCAGGCCAGTCAGCTGCAAGGATTGGCTGTGACAACTGACCACAAAACTCCACCCTCTGTGGGGAGTCAACTGTTCAGGGACAGGGTGGTGGTACTCTGATATGGTCTTTAGCTGTCCACTGGGTGCATTGGCCCTGGAGTTTCCTGGGTGGTACAGGCCAGGGTCACCCCACACCTGTGTTTTGGCAGGGTACCACCCTGCCTGAGCTATAAAACAATTTGAGATGGCTGCTACTTGTGCTGGGCTTAGAGATTCCCAGGTAAAGCCAAGCTATGAAACTAGGCTGGCTGCTGCTAGTGCTAGGCCAGGGGCTCACTGAGGCTACTGTCACTTGTTTGAGAGGATTTAGGAAGTTTTCAGCATGAACCAAGACTAACCATTCATATGGAAAAGCTCCTTGGGTGGGCTGATAAGTTGGGTGGGGAGATGTCTCTGAGAATCTCCAAGGGGGGTCAAACAGTGCTAGCCAGGTTGATGGAGTCTCAGGTATGGCACCAGCTTGCTGGCTCTGTGGGGGAAGGATTTTGAAAAAGGGCAATGGCCTCTGCTCGCATTGATGCCAGACCCTTCAGTTTCTCCCTATATGCCACTGGTGCCTTTTAAGCTGCTACACCAGTGCTGGAACTCAGAGGGAGTGCATGTGTGGTAAGTGAGTCCATGTTTGGGTTCTGTAAGGGGAACTGATTGGGTCTCTAGCAGTTTCTTGTAGTGCCTGAATCCCTGCTGGTTTTTGCAGCCAGAAGTTGTGGGACTGACCAGCATCTTCCTGGCGCTGGAACCCTGGGCTAGGGGGCTTGGTGTGGGGCCAGGAGTCCTTGCTCCCAAGATATCTCTTCTGAATTTTTATCCACCGCACCTCGGTATGGGACCAGCCCATTCTGCATCTTTTCCCCTCCTACCATTCTGGATGGATGTGATTTATTTAATTCCATAGTTGTCAGGCTTCCATTCAACTTGATTTTTGATGGTTCTGAGTCATGGTGGTTCTATTTGTAATTTTGATGTGGTTATGAGAAGAGGCCAGCTATGTCTGCCTACACTGCCATCTTGACCGGAAGTCCTCTAAAGGATTATTTCAAGTAACTTGAGTGCAGAATTATAAAAAACTGCCTCTCTACTCAGTGAAATTTAAGAGCTGTGTGAAGTGATACTAAAATATGAACCTATGAGTAGTTTAAATACGGCACAATTTACTTAAGTGTTCCAAATAACACAGATCACAAGAGAGCAGTATATACTCTGTTGGTGAACACTGATAGAGGAGAAATTATCTGGGCAACAAACACCCAATTATATAAAAAGATAAGATGTGAAGAAAATACCTACTCGTGTTAGTCACTTATTGCTAGGATACTTCTGTGGCCGATCACCAAATTACAAGAATCACAAACCATGCTGACATTCATTTGAGCAAAACAAGACCACTGTCAACAGGGAGGAAGGATTCCCTGGCCACAATGATCAGGGAAGGCGGAAAGAAATAGCCTAATGTTCTTCCAGTCAGTTAGATCCCTAATGGCAAATTCTTGGAAGTGAAAAAAGGGGCAGGTTGAAAGACTAAGATTTTTCTTTAGGTATTATTGAAATACAATTTTAGGAGGAGGGGGGAAACAATATTCTCATAGCCAAGTGAATTTTCAAGCCTAGAAAAGACTGCGGTAGATCTATTGAATGGTCTGATTTTGGCTCTGGAAAAGGAAACATGTTAGAATTATTGGTGCACAAAAATTAGCTATGGGTTTCTGATAATGAATTACATGGGCCATCTCTGCTTTTTGTCACTGAGAATTATAGAACCTCCATTGCTAGTTCATTAATTTTTTAAAAGAAATATAATAATACAGTGATTTTTTTATGCCTATAGATCTTGTACTTAAGGGCTCAAGAACATCTTTTGAGCAGGGATTCTGGATCCCAGGCCTGTATGAAAATTTAAAGCAATAGACATCTTTCCATATACTCTATAAATTTTCACATGATTTTGGAATTTACTAGACTTAGAGGTCCCAAATCCTTGGCTTAAAGAAAAACTTAGGTCCATATAGATATTTGTTAGTTTTAAGCTACTGTTATCCACAGTTTTACTATCTCACTCTTTTATGAAGTTTATTTGTGTGTGTGTGTGTGTGTGTGTGTGTGTGTGTGTGTGTTGGCTGTTGTCTGTTTTACACTTTTATCTATTTTTATAACATTTTTTATTTTTTAATTGCAGTTGACATACATTATTATATTAGTTTCAGTTGTACACTCCAGTGATTAGACATGTGTAACTTACTAAGTGATCAGCCTGGTGAATCTGCACCCATTTGACACCATGCAGAGTTGTTAGATTATTGACGGTATTCCCTGTGCTGTACTTTACATCCACGTGACTGTTCTGTAACAACCAATTGGAACTTCTTAAGCCTTTTAGTTTTTCCACCCGTTCCCCTAAACCCCCTCTCATCTGGCAACCATCAAAATGTTCTGTGTATCATGAGTGTATTTTTGTCTTCTTATTCATTTTGTTGTTTAGATTCAATTGTTGACATACGTAGTTATTGCCATTTTGTTGTTCATGTATTTGATCTTCTCTCAGCCTTCTCCCCATCCTCCTAATATGCCTATTAGTTTCTAATAGTCCTGGGTAAGTTACTGTCATCCCTTGCCAGCATTCCTTCAGATATGTATGTGACTACTTGTCTGCAGCTGGGGCTCTCTCCAGTTTTCCTGCCTTAACACGGCTAGAGTAATGTCTCTAACTCATGTGATGGTGCTACTCTGTGCTCCCCCGCTTGAAATCCTTCAGTGGTTTCTTTTATTGGTAGAGTAATGGCAAAAATGCTTTTGCCTCTCCAGCCTCCCCATCTCTCTACTTTTCTTCTCCCACTATTGCTTCTTATTCCTTTCTGATTCCATAGTCTGGCCTTTCTCTCACCCACCTCAGGACTTTTTATGTGTGGTGTTCCCTTGGCCTGAAGACTCTCATCCAATGTCTTTGCATGTAAATCCCCTACTTATCTCACCTTAAATATCAGTTGCTCACAGGAAACTTTCAGGATGCACCTTATGAGTTCAAATCAAGGTATAGTCTGTCCTAGCACTGTCCTCTTTCGTTGCGCTTGTCACAGTTGCAATATTACATTTTTACAGCTTTAAAAATACATAATTATTTTATTAATGTCGCATTCTTCCAACAATCTGTACGACTGTCTTTACTCATCTTGTATTCTCAGTAATCATGGATTAATAATTACCTAATATGTGATATAAACACCTGTAGGATAGAGAAATCACTTTGACCTGAAGTAGGTGGGGGAAAGCTTCACTGAGGTGTGAACTAAATCTGAAAAGTAATGTGCAGTTTAGATAGATAAAAAGTGTTAAAATTAAGTTACAGGCAGGAACTGAAATACAATTTTAAAAAGGAGTTAGAATAGGTTTCTGAGGAGACGTACACATTTTTTTACATGAGCCTTTTGTTCATTTGGAGGGATAGTGAACTATAAGTCTAGGAAGATGTGTTGGCACAAATTTAGTGAAACCAAATACTTGCCATCTTTGTGGTTATTGTTATTGTTACTATTGTTGTTGTGGTGGTGGTTTTTGAGGCAGTTGTTCGTTTATTTTCTCAGACCAAAAACAAAATATGTGTGTGTATATTAGCATGGCAAATCATAGGGGTTTTTTGGTACAATTATACTTAATTGCAGCCATTGCCAAAGACCAGTTTTCCCAAACCATGTTCTTTCAAGCATTTTTGTCATTGCTGTAATTCATCATTTTTCATGGTTTGGAAAACCCTGGTGTAGAAGCATCTGGTTGGTGTTGCAACCTTGTGATTAAGGCAGGGACTTAAGCCCTTGATTACTGAGCCACCCAGGTATGCTTCCTTTGCAGTGAATGAGGTTCACCCTATGTGACTATTACCAGCTTGCTCTGATAAGTTCTAGAGAACTATAGGTGGTTTGTTTTTGGTAAGAGTATTGCAATATTGAATGGCTTTCCTTAGCAAGCTTGTAGCTTACCTGTCATGTTGCTTAATTAATTTTTTGGATATAAACAATTCCTCCCTAATAATCACAAAAAAATTAAGCAATATTAAAAACACTGAACTTAAAGTATTGTTTAAAAATTAATATGAAAATAGTTATATCAAAAAATCACAAAACAAGCAGCATTAAAATATTGAATTTAAAATACTATTTTGGTAGATTAGCCTTATATCCTTTCTATCATTACAAAGCAATTATAGCTTTCAAATGCTCAACTTTGTATCAGAATTAAAGCCTTCACTTAAAGAAAATGAGTCTTCATTTTTTTATTTTTTCAAGCATATTTAAATTGTTTCTAGCCATTAAAAAGTTTCTAAAATGTGTTTCTTAATCTTACATAATTGCACCTTTGGAATTTCTACTTGTGCAGGTTGGTTTGATGTCTTATTTATGCAATCGAATAATACAATTTTATTAAAATGAACTACTTCTGTGTCACATCAGACCTTTGTGGCAATAAAAGCTGTTTTGGCAACAAGCAGTGTTTTTTGAATTCTATGTAAAATATGACCTCACGCTTCCCATTGTTTAATGGATCAGATGTGCATGGGCTGCTTAATGGCTTCATTTTAGGACTAGATTACACTGCTCCATGTTTGTGCAGAAATCTTGTCAAGGAAAGGGATATTTTTAGGTTATTTATGGTTATCAACTGCTGGGAATAATCACATAATACTAAACTTGGAATGTAAAGTTTGTTGCCTTTTTATAATGAAGTCTGCTCTGCCTGCTGGATACATGATTGATTAAAGATTGACAATTGGTTGTTACAAGAAAAGGGGGAGATACATATTGCCTGATGATACAGGAATTTAAGCAAGAGCTTGGCTTTTTTGTACAAGTCTAAATAGCCGCTAGACTGAAAAAATTGTATATCCAAGTTGAGACTTGATTTACAAGTTCTGACCCACCCTGAAGGAACCTGCTCATTCTATCCTCCCTAAGATAGTTTTCTTAATATCATTTGTAAGTTGTCAAATTGACTGTGGAATTTGCCCTTTACTTGTGGAAATTCCTGGGCCTTTCCAAGTGTGTTGTAGTCCAAAAGTATACTCTAGATCTTCTTTCCTAGAAGACACTAACAGGAAACCTCAGGTCTTAATATGCTCAACTGATTAACCCTTCCAAATTGTTTAAGGATGGGACTGACCTGAGCTTGAATTTACTCAGCCAATTACTTGCTTATATTGACTTACTTTGAACAAATAATTAACCACTTGATACCTCAGTGCTGTATATAAAGTAGAAAATTTATTGAGTTTTTGTTATTATATGTTTTTGTGTGTATTCCATAGGGTATTGTGTTCTATAAAAAGTATAATGATTCTAGTCTTATTTATACAATTTTTTTCCTTTAAAAAAACTTGTATTTTCTAAACAGTAATGAAATTTGGGGTGTAATCACTTTCGTTGACGATATTGCCTCATTTTTCTTGGATATTACAGGCTATGCATTCCTTCTCTTTCAAGAAGAAAGCTCAGTTCAGGCACTAATTGATGCTTGTATAGAAGAAGATGGAAAACTCTATCTGTGTGTTTCCAGCCCAACCATCAAAGACAAACCAGTAAGTAAACTCTAGGTGAACTATAAGCTACAAACGCAAGTTTTCCAAAACTGTTTTAAAGTAGATGTTAGTGGAAAACAATTTAACCACCATGTTAAGAGGTCATTTTTTAAAAAAATTTGGATAACTTATAATTCCTAGATAAAAAATAATAATAATAATTTGTTTCCAAATCCAACTATCCAAAATTTTTAACAATGAAAAAAAACCCACTGTTAACTGGCACAAAACAGCATAAGCTATAAAGAGAATAAGACCCAGTAAAGTAATATTTTTTTCTTAATAGGTTCAGATCCGTCCTTGGAATTTAAGTGATAGTGATTTTGTGATGGATGGTTCTCAGCCTCTGGATCCCCGAAAAACAATTTTTGTTGGAGGTGTTCCCAGGCCACTAAGGGCTGGTAAGTAGAATGCTAACATTATGTGTGTGTGTGTGTGTTTTTAATCATTTAAATATGAATTAAGTGTTTCAGTAAATATTTGGTAGCTATTTTATCCATGGCACTGTTGCACAGGTGAGGGGCAGATTCTTTATGCCCAGTGGTTGCTAGCTACAGAATTCTGAGACAGATTCTGAGAACTGTTTTTGAAACCATCAAGTAACTGGAGAATTGGATCTCATCTATTGATATTAATAGCTAACTCCAAGCAGGCTCTATAAGAAAAATCCACTCAAATACTTCTGACTTCCTAAGTGTTACTTGCTAAGATAAGAGAATGTGGGGTCTCTTTATTTTATGTGGGTTGATTCTGATATCTAAGGGAAAAAAATTGGATTTAAAAAAAAATAGCACTTTAGACAAGTAAGTGATAAACTTGTGTTGTCAGTAACCAGGAACCAGAGATTTCCTGGAAGATGTTATAGAGGAACATAATTACAGATGTAGATGGCCACTGTGCAAGCAAGTCTTTGGATGCCATGTGTCCTGTGAAGTGCATCAGTGGCCCTTTCATTACTGAGAACGTTCTCTTCCAGTATAGGAGATGTAGGTTAGAGAATTAGTCAACATACAAATACTAATCGGACACAACTGCTACAAAGAAAGACTATAGGGAGCAGAAGAACGTATGGCCAGGGTAGGTGATATAATCTGTTACTTAAATATACTTTTATTTAAGCTGACATATAAAGATCAGACAGAAGGAGTAGTGGGTAGTTGGGAGGGTTCTGAGGAGTTTTCAGGTAAAGGGAACCGCATATTCGAAGGCCTTCAGTGGAGAGCAGCAGAATACATTGGAGGGACTGAAAGAAACCCAGAGTGCCTGACTGGGGGTGAAAGGAGTGCGTGGAGAGAGACAAGAAGATATTGAAAACATCAACAGGGAGTCTGGACATACAAGTCTAATATGCTAATTTAGTCTTTATCCTCAGAGCAAGGGGAGACCAATGAAGAGTTTTTAGTAGAAGGAGACATCACATTTTCATTTTTGCAAGATCTCTTTAGGTAATGACTCACGGAGGATTGAGAGTAGATATTGGTAGACCAATTTAGTTGCCTATCATCGCAGTTCAGGAGACAGGTAGTGGTGGCTTGGATGAGTGGTGGTAGTAGAGAAAGAGCTAAGTGAACAGATGTCATTAGGTAAATGCAAAGGCTGAATCACAACTTTCAATGTTAAGCCACTAGGTAGATAGTGGTACCTTTTACTAAGTTAAGAAACACTGGAGAAGGAACAACTTGTTGGGAGGGTTTGGGTATTGGTTTTGAAAGCTATGACACCTTTCAGAGCTCCCAAGTATAAATTTCAGTTAAGCCATTGGTATCTAATTGAAGTGTCCCTTTCAAAAGTTTGATTTACTTTATGCTACTTCACTTTTATAAAACACATACATTAGTACCTATTTTAGCTAACCAAGAGAATTAGAGGAATTTTGCTTTTAAATTTTCCTAATTTTTACATGTTTTTGTAGTGAATCCTCTACTTACAGGTAGTGAGGGAAACCTGTATATTTTTTTAAGGGAATCACATGCTGCTCTTTTGCAAATACACTGGTGAGGGCAGGGATGGATCAGAAGCAAAGGGATAAGGCTACTGCCATGATCCAGATGAGAGCTGGAACAGGATGTTAGTGAGGTGATTGGATTCTAGATATGTCTTGAAAGTCAGGTTCACAGGATTACACATGCAAGTGTGGGAAAAGATAAAGCCAGGGGTCCTGACTTGACAACTTCATTTTTTCCATTGCTTACTAACTGAATCGGCAGAAAATCCCTGGGGCAGGTTTAATGGGATGGTGGAAGATCAGGAGTACCATTTTGAATGCACTGAATGCTGCAGTATCTGTGAAATATCAATATGAGCCATCCAGTGGACAGGTGCATAGATGAGTGTGGAGTCCAGGGAGGAGGCCCAGACTGGAGGACTATAGGAGCTGAGAATAGATAGGTGGTGACTGAAGCCATGACACAGGATCAAGTCACCAGAGCCAGGAGTGTGGAGAGAAATCCAAGGACTGAAACCTGGGGTGTTTTGACATTGAAAAGTCAAGGAGTTGAGGAAGAACTAAGAACAGCAGGAATTATAATGAGGCCAGAGGAGAATTAGTAGAATAATGTATCTTGGAAGCTATATGGAGAAAATATTTTAAAGGAAAAGAACTATGTTCAATGCTGCTTTCAGGTAGATTGACCATTGAACTTGATAGGAAGGTGACCTTGACATGAGCAATTATGGGGTGAAAACCTGATTATGAAGGGTTGAACGAAGAATAAGAGAGGGATTAAGGAGTATAAAAAAATTTTTTATCAATTAGGGGAACATGAGAATTTCTCTAATAGCAATTAGAGAATGAAGCAGTCACTGAGAGGAAGAAGCAGTTAAGAGTTTTTAAGATGGGACAAATTAACAGTATATTGGGAGGGATCCAGTATGGAGACAAAAACTAATGATACAGGAAGTTGAGAGGAGAATTGCCAAAGTATTGGTTGGCCAAAAAGTTCATCTCTTTTTTTTTTTTTCTGGATGATGGCTCTAGTAGCACTTAGTTGTCTTTAACTTCATTTGAAGCAATTTTGTTAGATAGTATTATGACAGCTGTCATATCAGCATGTATTTTTTTAAAAACTTATCAAAGTTGGTGAATTTTTGCATAGCCATTTTAATATTGAAAATGGAGAAAATGCATAACATTTTTGGCACATTATGCTTTCATATTTCAAGAAAGGTAAAAACAACTGAAATACAAAAAAAGATTTGTATACTGTATGGAGAAGGTGCTGTGACTGATGGAACGTCTCAAAAATGGTTTATGAAGCTGCATGCTGGAGATTTCTCACCAGACAGTGCTCCACAGTGGGTAGACCAGTAGAAGTTGATAGCGATCAAATCAAGACATTAATTGAGAACAATCAATGTAATACCAGGGGGGAGATGGCCAACATACTCAAAATATCAAAATAAATAAAGTTATTGGTGAAAATAAACAAATGTATCTTTTATATTACAGAAAAAACTAGACAGACTTTTTGGCCAACCACATAATTCTTCCATAATGAGAACAATTGGTATTTAGTATACAAGTGATCAGATTGGATTTAGAAAAGAGAGTGAAACTGGATATCCAAATGATTTTTGCTTTTTTAAAAAGCACTTAAAAGTTGTTTATTTACTGTGTTCTCTCACATTTGATGTGAACTTCTTTTTCTTTTGAAGTGGAACTTGCTATGATCATGGACCGGCTGTATGGTGGAGTTTGTTACGCAGGAATTGATACAGATCCTGAGCTAAAATACCCAAAAGGTGCTGGTCGAGTTGCTTTCTCCAATCAACAGAGCTATATTGCTGCCATCAGTGCTCGGTTTGTCCAGCTTCAGCATGGTGATATTGATAAACGTGTAAGTTGCATAGGGGAAAATCATTTTTGTCCTATAATTAGGTGCTGATAATAATAAGGGAAATAATGGGTTAATGTACTTCAAACACTGATTATTTTTATACTCCTTTAACTCTGAAAGACATATCATATCAAAATACCTCTGAAGTGTAAATTTTTTCAATGTATTTAAAGCTTCAAGTATAATATAAAATATATAAATGGCATTTTAAGGCATAAGAAAAATTTGTACTGGCCAATAAGGTTTGAATATCCTTCTAACTTTGGAGGCAAAGCTTGTTTTAAAGCTTGTGTTCTGGAGCTGGACTACCTAGGGTCCCATTCCCACCGTTTGCTCTATAATCCTGGGCAAATCCTGGGCAAATCTTTGTGCCTCTCTTCCCTCACTACAAAATGGAAAACAGTAATAGTATCTCCCTCACAGTTATTTTGAGGATTAAATGAATTCACGTATGTAGCAGCACTGAGAACAGAGCTTGGTACTAAGTGCTATTTAAGTGTTATTTATTTTTCATTTGTTATAAAATCTAAAATAAAAATATTGTGTATATTTCCCTAAAGATAATAAATATGCAAATAAACTAAATATGCAAAATACTTGTCCTAAACTAAGAATGTTTACATTTACAGTACACATGAGATATACTAAGAATATTAGGTAAATTAGCTTTCATATATACAAATTAGTAGCTATAACTTGAGTGGGTTCTTATTTTCCCAGTGTAACAGTGTCTTGGAGGTTCTTCTTGGAGACTGCACAGTAAAAGACTATTTGGGAGGCAGGGGAGCTGATTAACTAATGCTAATTGACTAAACCATGGACTCTTAAAAGTGTCAATTTAATTACTAAACCATACTGCTTAGAAAAGAAGTACAGCACACATTCAGTTCATACGTGCAAAGTGGCTTTTTTTGTTTAGCATTGTTTTGTAGCATTGTTACTTAAAATAGTTTGAAAAATTAAGAGAAGGGGCTCTGCTTTTATTCTGACATGCATATAAAATTTTTTGAACCAGTTTGTACTTAGAGTTTCTCTAATTCAGTGGTTTTCAAACTCGGCTTCACATTAAAGTTACCAGGAGCTTTAGAAAAACCTTGATGTCTGAATGCTACACAAAGATTCTGCCGTAATTAGTCTGGGATGCAGCCAGGTATCCCCAGGTGCTCCTAATGTGCAGCCACGCTTTAGACTACTGATGTAGTCTAACCCCTGCTTTTGCAGAGGTGATACAGTCACAGAGGAAATTATTTGTTTTGTATTTATTTGTAGTTGTCTAATATGCAGAAGTAGAGGGAAAAGATTGTTGCATTGTCATACCTCATACCTCTTTGTTTCCAAAGTAGGAGTGAAGGGTCAATATTCGGGGGAGAGTGTCAGTTCTTAAATAGCAGCTCAAATGCAGAATGAGTGAGTTGAGAAACACAAGCCATCTTAAAAAGGCATTGAAATCCCTAAGAGAAGTTTATTTTTTTTTAGATATGTGCTGCTAAGGATTATGTAAAGTAAGAATAGGTAAAGAATTGTTGAAGCTGTTTCTCATACAAAAGTTAATTGTTAAGAGATCATTATAAATCAGAAGCAGATATTGAAATCATCAGTTTTAAATCCAGTTGTCCATCTTTGAAGTCTGTGATTTTGAGTTAAGAAGATTAGCTTCATAAAATAATATCTATAATTAAAATGCAAATAATTGACAATACTATATTTGTAAAATTGTATCAATAGTTTGACATTAACTCTTGACACTTGCTCTTAGCATTTTATGAGGTATTATGGAAATAAAGTAAACAGCACTGAAGTTATCTTCAGATTGCTTAAAATCCATGGCAAGAAATAACCATGAGAAAGAAATTCAGAAAGCATGTATAAATGTACCACTCTTATTCAAATATTTATAGAGTTTCTACTTTGTGCTAGGTATTCTGCTAGGTACCAGGTACTGAGTACTGAACAAATGGACACTTTCCCTGTGCTTATGGAATTTATCATGTGAAGACATGAAATCCAGTAATTCCTATGCTACCTTAATATATTCTTTAGTCATAGTGAAGTTCCTCCTTCATTATAGTTATGATTAAAATAGTGAATCAAAAATAATAGCCTGGCAACCAAGATAGAATCCATAAGGAAGAAGATGAAAGATAAAAATTGAACATGAAAATTTTAGAATATGTGTCAAAGATTATTTTAAAAATAAAAGGCCAAATGGAAGAAAAGGTTAAAAGTCCTTAACTGGCAAAGAGAACTTAATTTTTTTCAAACTGAAGCAGGAAAATATGCCTAAGATACAGACAATTCAGAAAAGCAAAATGTTTAATATATGTAAAATGTTTTTATCTTAACTCGAATTGATGAAATACAAGTATAAACAATGTAATTCTATTACTTACAAACTTTCTATGAAAGTTCTTTTACAATTCTTTTTATGAACTTGCAGTTTATCTCCAGTTTGTTGTAATTGTTGTTATTACAAATAATGCTGAGGAAAATATTCTTACAGGTTTGATTTCTGCACGCATGCAAGTATTTCAGTAGAATACGTAGTAGACATTGTTGTGTCACTTTTTTACTGCAAGCAAACACTGCTTTATCTAAAACCATGCTCTTAAGACACTCAATTTTCTCTGCTCTCCTATGGAAAGGCTGAAATTTTAGGCTGCCTGCCACTATTTAGTCAGACAAAGGTAGTAACTATTCATTTATAAAGTTATTACAAATAAGAAAGCAAGACTATCTCAGCTAATAGTAACTAACACTAATTTACAGAATATTTACTGTGTGCCAAGCACTGTCTTACATGCTTTTATTTGCATAATCTAATCTTCATTCTATTAAGCAGGTTCTTTTATCCTCATTTAACAGATGAGGTTAAGAGATTTAGCACTCAGACCTTACTTGAGTCTGAGGTCTTATTACTAAGTCAGACCTTCACAGTGGGACTTGGACTTTCTATCTCACAAGTTCACAGAAGTCTAGGCATGCCCTCAGTTACGTTATTGGCAGGTCTGGTTCTGAAGCAGTTGTTCACAAGCAAGGTAGAGCTCTTGCCAGCAGTAGAGAAGCACTGCCACAGCCAGTGGCTGTGCGGGTTGTGCCCTCTCACAGGTGGTGTTGGAATGAAGGAAAAAAGATGTAAAAATCATTTGTCTTCCATGTCCACTTCATATCCCTTTACTTTTTTACTCAGAATCACCTCTGAAAATATTAACGCAAAGGTGCTTTTAAGATGTTACTTCAGGGAAGGTGAGGGTGGAATGTTTTGCAAATTGATTAGATTCTCATAGATTTTAAAAGTATTTTCTGTCGCTGGAAACTACAATAAATACCATTCAGTTTATAGTCTTCTGAAGATTTCATTACCAAAAATACAGAAAAATTACTAAACTAAGCGCTCATTCAATGACATGGTCAATTATGAACATGAAATACCATATAAAAAGATGATTAGTTCAAGAACAAAATTATTTTTTAAACTTACTATATGGTAAAGTATTTACCCAAGAAACTGCCTACTTTCTCAACATTTAATGCTGGTCTTTTTTCTCTACAACACATTTTAAATTATCACTACAATGATTTCTGAAGCAGACTTAATGAGACCTTCTCTCTTTTTCCAGGTAGAGGTAAAGCCATATGTGCTAGATGACCAGATGTGTGATGAATGCCAGGGCGCACGCTGTGGTGGAAAATTTGCTCCCTTTTTTTGTGCCAATGTCACTTGCCTGCAGTATTACTGTGAGTTTTGTTGGGCAAATATCCACTCTCGTGCAGGACGTGAGTTCCATAAGCCATTGGTAAAGGAAGGTGCTGATCGCCCACGTCAGATCCACTTCCGCTGGAACTAAGAATAGCAAACCTGCCTCCGTTTAACAAGGAAAGAAAGGCTGCATGTGGCTTACCGTGTCTGAAGATACTGACATGCAGAAGAAATAAGTGCATTCTTCTGCTTTCACCCCAGCTATCAATACATGCATCTTTATCAGCAGCCAAAACACTACAAGCCTCTTGTTTTTCACCAAAACCCTACATCTCAGGCTTACTAATTTTTGTGATATTTTCATGTTAAAATAAAATGTTTTTTTGTATTTTCTCCAAGTTATTTTTATATGTAAAGTTAAAATTAGATATGAGAATGTTTTGCGTAGGGGCAAACAGTCTGCTGCTATATAGTGGGTGAAGCGTGCACTTATTTCTAAACGTGGGTTTTTAACTTCAAGATCTGCCCCAGTAATTTACCAAAGGTAGCAAAATAATAGTGAAGATGGAATATGTCTGCTACAAATGCTTATTTTTATTGTTGCTATTTTCAGTGTATACATAAACTAAAATTAGGGTTGATTTTTTTGCTCTCCATTTTGACTTGCAAGAAATAATACCTCAAGATAATCTGATTTATTAGCTATTTTTAAACATTTTTAATCACAAGCTGTATTAGCTTTGCTGCTATATAGGTGTTATGTGTAAATGCCACCTATTAATACGGGATTGAAAACGTTAGAGACACACTGCATTGCAGATAAAATGCAGGCAGCACAATATGGCCTAAACTGCCATAGTTTTAGAATGTGAAAAAAAAAATGCATGTTTACTTACCTGTATACACCATATGCATGCACTAGAGTTATTAACTAACAAGAGGTGAGAGGTATTGCAAATGTTCAAAAAAGCTCTCTTGAATCTAGTTAGCATGAACAAATTATAAAAATTTGTTTAAAAAAGCAAACTTGCATGCATTATTGTGACTTCAAGTTTAAAAAATTGTCCTACATGTGTATAATATGCAAATTAGCTTTAGATTAGAGAGTGCAGCCATTTTTGTGATCTGGTCAGTAGTGGAATTCGATTTTATGCAGACTGGATGTGATATTTGTAATCCCTGTGCAATTTTGTGACGTGCGGTTCTAATTCATGTGCAGTGATATAGTATAGATAAAAGATTGAGTAAAAGAGAAATACTAGAATTTTAAACAAAGTTGATTTTAGCCCCTTTGATAGTTCATGGTTAAGACATCATTTATAAACCAAAGATGGCCAGCACACTGCTAACCAGTCACCAAATGTAAGACCCATAAGAAGCCCATATTTAAACAAATGAACTTTTATAAAAGATTGCAAAACTTTAGTAAATTTAAGTAAAGTCAAAATGGAGATGGGGAAATATACAGATGGCTAGTTGCATAAAATTCAATTTTACCTTGACGATAATGGTGAAATCTGTCTTGAACTTGCTTACATGTTTGACCTATATATATTGGGGTCTTCTGTCTAAACTGGGGTCACTGTTGCATGGAACACTGTTGTTCTTAATGGTTAAGAATTGCTTTTTTAAAAAATTTTGATGAAGGAATTTTGGTAATGACTTTGCTCGCAGTTTTGGGGAAAGTGGCATGGAAACATGCGACAGGTAATGAGTTTCTCTTGGTACTGAAACACTGTTAGAATATCATTAGGGACATTTTTTCTCTTTAGAGCATTTTTAATGCAACCAGCCCCTATATTTTAATGTAAAAGTTACTCTTCAATCTAAGCAAAGCACCAACAATGGTAGATGTTTTTTTAAATGCAGAACTAAGATTCTTGACTCTAAAGAGAAAATTACAAGGGTATTGTCTTAGAGCAACCCCTTGGGACAATCCTTCATGTGAGCAAAGTGTTGATCTTAACATTGGTTGTCTATGGTGTGCTTTTTGTACTGTAAAATATGTGGTTCATGTCTAACTCTGCTGTTTTATTGTGGTTGTGGTTCAAGTTTTTAATGTTTAAAGTTGATGCTGTTTTCAGAAGAGCTTTTTACTAATTTATTTGTCGATGTTCCCTATTTGTTACTTAACCATGATCCTCCAGATTTTTGGAGTATTCTTTTCTAACCTTAACCCTGCCAACCTTGATCCATTTGACATTTGTTATGCACTATTTTTATATCTCTGTGAGAGATTTTTCCAACAGTCAGCTATTTTATGGCACACTTTTTTTGACTGATGACATCTCCTTTGCTATACCTCAATTTTTGGAATTTAGAAAAGAAATCAGTAGTTTTGCAATGTTAATTATTTAGATATTTAATTTCGCAGATTTTTAAACTTTATTTTCATAATTTCTGCTTCGTGTTTAAAATTGAAGAGCCTTTTCATGTATTAAATAATGAACAGTAAAATAAATTATATGATGCAAATAATTGGAGATGTTGAAAATCACTTTCCCTTCTTAAAAATAAATATTGGGAATGAAGGGAAATGTAATAGAACACCCTCTTCGCCATGGGTAAAAATGACAGAAATGTGTGGTTTGTTTCACCTTCATTTCTGTTACAATTAAAGCTTGTTTATCTAAATGTTTTGATCCTTTCCCACCTTACCCCTACCTCTTTTTTTTTTTTTTTTTTTTTTTTTTT